>JBBIGC010091603.1:0-10093 GCA_037576955.1 Lepidarchus adonis
CAAAGGTGGAGGTGTTGTGAGAGGTAGTGTTGGAGGTGTTTTGCAGGTGGGGGTGTTACTGGAGGTGTTGGGATGGTTGAGGTGTTGTTTGAGGTTTTTGGACAGGTGGAGGTGCTGTTGGAGATGTTTGGCAGCTGAAAGTAGTTTTTGATGTGTTTGGCAGGTAAAGACGTTGAATGTGTTTGGTAGTTGGAGGTGCTGGGCTGGTGGAATGTGTTGAGGGAGGTGTTGGGCAGGTGAAAGGTACTGCTGTTGGAGGTGTTTGGAAGGTAAAGATGTTGGAGGTGTTTGGTAGGTGGGGGTGCTGTTGGAGCTGTTGTTGGAGATATTTGCAGGTAAAGGTGTTGTCTGGGGTGTTGGGCAGATGGAGGTGTTGTTGGAGGTGTTGGGCAGGGGAAGGTGTTGGAAGTGTTTGGCAGGAGGAGGTGTTGTGGGAGGTGTTGGGCAGGTGAAGATGTTGTTGAAGGTGTATGGCAGGAGGAAGTGTTGTGGGAGGTGTTGGGCAGGTGAAGATGCTGCTTGATGTGTTTGGGCTACAGATCACAGCTGTATGTTGCTCTGGATAAAGAGCCATAATTTCATAAATGTAATAATTTAAATAAACACAAGAGCCCGTACTGCAGTCAGTCTACCCATTAATCAAGCAAATGCAGCAGGTCAGTGAGTGTATGTGTTAATAAATTTTCCTGCACGCGCACGTCTGATAAGAATCACATGATACACTTCCTCTCAACTTCCCGTATCACGTGACTCCAGGTCACATGATAAGCGCGCGAGTGGCTGTTTGGTTTCAGTTGCAGCGCGAGCGGGCTCGCATTGTCATTGCAGGACAGAGCGAGGGAAAGGAACTGCAGGTTGGGAGGATTTTCGTGTTTTGGGTGTGTGCCAGTGTGTGCGTGAAGATGCGGCGGGTTCCGGTACTTGCGCTACTCATTGTGCTTGAGTTGTGGACTGGCGTCGCGCGCGCGGACACGCCTGCGAACTGCACGTACGAGGAGCTGCTAGGCACGTGGAGCTTTCAGGTGTCTGATGTGGGAAAGGACAGGACCCTCAACTGTTCAAAGCCAGGTGGGTTGTGTGTGTGTGTGTGTGTGTGTGTGTGTGTGTGTGTGTGGCAAGTGAGAAAAGATGTGGAAATGTAACGTCATGTGTGCGTGCTGAGTTATGCTGTATCTGGCTTACGCAGTCCAGAAGCTGAATTCTACTGCACTTCCTCAAGTGTGTGTGTGTGTGTGTGTGTGTGTGTGTGACACGCTTCCAGGTCCTGTGGTAAAGACGGTCACGGTGACCCTACAGAAGCTTTCTACTGCTGTGGACGACCTGGGGCACACAGGCTTTTTCACGCTGATCTATAACCAGGGCTTTGAGGTGGTGCTGAACGACTACAAGTGGTTCGGGTTCTTCAAGGTCAGTGTATTTTAGGTTCTTCTACTTCCTCTCTTCCTGTCAGATGACTTCTCATGAATCATCTGTCATAGATCTTCATTGTGGCAGTAGAGGGGCGCTCCAGAGAGCAGAGCTGCGGTGAAATATCTGAACACTGAGCTGTAAACATGAGGTAGAAAGTACCAGCTATCCCCCCTCCCCCCAGCCCACTCTGGCATGGTCTCACCCCCAGTCCCAACGCTTTACAGTGTGGTTGGTTTTGGAAAGTCGAGCTGGTGCTGAAATTCCATTATGGTGGTAATTGGGTGGTGTGGGTTAACATTATTATTTTAAATATAATTTTGTCAGGCCTGTCTCAGCGGCTCCAGTCTCTCGCTCTGTTGCTATAGTAAGTGGTAGAAACACTATGTAGTAAGATTTACAGGATGTCCTAAACTTTGTGTTTATTGTTGTTTTTTCACTGGTAATAAAGCACAGGGCTGTTCAATAAAGCCTCTGCAGCATCAATAAATGCGTGAGTTCCAACTTGCGTCAAATTGAGTTATGTCCCCTGAGGAACTGAACCTTGATGTAACTTTCTCTCTTTCTCTCAGTATTCTCAGCAGGGTCCAGTGGTCACCAGTTATTGTGACCAGACGCTTCCTGGATGGGTTCATGATACTTTGGGGAATAACTGGGCGTGTTTTACGGGGAAGAAGATCCAGCGTGTTCTGCCCAAATCTGCCCTCAGTCTCATAAGCAACCCGTAAGTTTGCCAGAGTTTATAACCTTTGGTAAGATTGTGTGAGCTCTGTAGGAGGATAATGGTGTGTGTGTGTGACAGGTTCCTGCAGCTGTATAAATATGATGTGGACTTTGTGGAGAGGATCAACTTGGTGCAGGAGTCGTGGAGAGCTGCAGTTTACAGAGAACATGAGACCTTCACCATCCAGGAGCTCACACAGCGAGCAGGGGGCCGCTCCTCACGCCCCCCACAGTAAGTACACGGACATCATCCATCAGCTCAGTGTTGGGGTACCGTTTTGATAGAGAGCGCAGTTGTCTGGCTTTTCCTGCAGGCGCGTCCGACCTGCTACTGTTACCATGGACATGTTGAAGCAGGCCACCAGCCTCCCGGAGCAGTGGGACTGGAGAGATGTGAACGGGGTCAATTATGTCAGCCCCATCCGCAACCAAGGTGTGTGAGAATGAGAACCTGGCGTAGTTTTGTCAGTTGAGCTAAAGACCTGCAGCCCAGACTGTAATGTTGTGTTTCTACATGTGGAGGCTGTGATGGAGTCCAGTCGTTTCTGAAATGTGTGGGTTTTAAGGTTCATCTTTTATTGGCTTCACAAAACATGTACCGTACATCTTCCAATAGCAGCCCCGGCGTTTATTCAAAACATTATTCAGACGGCCCAGCGATTGTTGGAGACCGGCTATTCACCCTGCAGACAGAATGGTGATGGGTTTTTGCAGCCAAAAAATGTTGTTCAGCTTCTTCGCATTTATTTTGACAAGATAAAACATCACTACTACAATCATCCCTCTGTCTGTTCAGTGGTGATACTTGTCTGTGATGATGCTGTTATTGTGAGAGTGGTTTAGCTCCGACTGCAGCATTAAGTTTAAACAGAGATGCTTAATCTGTCAATAACCCTCGGATATTGCTACAGAAATGAGTAATTACGCGCATTACTCTTGTAACTGTCTTCAGAAATCAGAGGTTTGTCAAGCTGTTTCATACCTTTTTTAGGGAATAAATTCTGTTAAAACACGGAGGTAGAAAGTGAAAACTTGGAGGTAGGTGTCTGTGAAACTAAGCTACTATTGAACTTGACATCTCTTCAAACCCAGCATTTATTGGAAACGGGCGTCAATAAATGACTATTATTGGAAGATATACAGTAACTTTGATTTCAGACTGCGTGTGTGTGTGTGCAGCATCGTGTGGGAGCTGTTACTCGTTTGCCTCCATGGGGATGCTGGAGTCCCGAATCCGAATCCTGACCAACAACACACAGACACCGGTGTTCAGTCCTCAGCAGGTCGTCTCCTGTTCTCAGTACTCTCAAGGTACTCATCACCAGCTCCACTATGTTAGAATTTTTTGACTGTAGCCCCACATGGCTGATGCAGAATAAGAGGTTTGTATCGTTCGGTGTCTGTTCATGGTATAATTCATGTTTAGGGGCAATAGTGGATAATTTTTCTTTTTGCACTGTAGCAATTTGGCCTCAAGGAGGCACATGACCCAAGCCCTTTACAACTCAAGGTGAAATAGTGCCACCTAGCGAATGTTAATCTTCACTACATAAAGGTTCAAACATACTCAGGAAGCGGTGAAATTCTGACTGATCTTTCTGTATCTCAAATTTCTCATTGTGTGAGAACCTGTCTCTGTTTGCTTGGTTGCCAGGTTGTGACGGGGGGTTTCCGTACCTGATTGGGAAATATGTCCAAGATTTTGGGATTGTGGAGGAGAAGTGTTTTCCGTACACCGCTCAAGATTCCCCATGTGACGTCCCAGCTGATTGTGTGTACCACTACACCTCAGACTACCACTACGTTGGAGGGTTTTATGGGGGCTGCAGTGAAACCGCCATGATGCTGGAGCTGGTGAGAGATGGTCCCATGGGTGTGGCTCTTGAGGTCTATCCTGACTTCATGCACTACAAGGAGGGCATTTACCACCACACAAGCCTGCAGGACATGGTCAACCCCTTTGAGCTGACCAACCATGCCGTGCTGCTGGTGGGCTACGGTCGCTGCCCCAAAACCGGCGAGAAGTTCTGGATCGTTAAGAACAGCTGGGGGTCCGGGTGGGGAGAGAATGGCTACTTTCGCATCCGCCGTGGGACGGACGAGTGTGCCATTGAGAGCATTGCTGTTGCTGCTAAACCCATCCCTCAGCTGTAAGGGGCTTTTGACTGCTCTTTTCCTCTCCCCTCACTCTTTTAGCTTAAATTAATGTTGGAAGCCAGTAAAGATATGGTTTTGTGAAATTACACCACTCCTCAATGTTGTAGGGGACGTTGCTGCTTTGTCTTCACTTTTAAGGGAAAAACAGTCTTGCTGTCAAGTTTTGTGCAGGTGTGTGTGTGGTTTGTTTCAGCTTCGGGTGTTTTTTTTTTTTGTTTGTTTTTTTTTAGGTTAAACTGATTTGGTCATTAGCATTTGTTAGCTGTAAGTGCTAATGAAGGGTATGTTCTTCAGTTCTGTTGGTCCACTTTAACTGACCTCATGCTTTTAAATCAGGTTTTCAATTTTCTGCAATAAAAAATTGTTTTTAAAGCTTTGAGTTTGTGCCAGTTTTTGCTGTGACTGTGCACCCTGAGTTTCTTCACCAGCTCCTTCATTTAAAACAAGGGGCTTTAACCTCTCCTGGGACCCCAAAAAGCTCACTCAATTCACTTGCTGCTTTTGTTAAACGGTGGTTCTGTTCATTCAAATGCCTCTGATCCATTGGTCCTGCTAAAGGAGCAGCTAACCAGAGGTCGGACTTGGCCAATCTGTTCCTGGCCTAGATCCATTTTCTCTGCTTGGTTAATAAGCTACAAACTAGAGGTTATCTTGCATATTTGAGATATGACATACTGTGTCCATCCAGTAACCCTCACAATGAAGGAATACCACCGCTCAAGAGTTTAGTTCCTTGGACTTCCCCATTTATTCTTTATACAGCAACTTGCTTGATTAACCTCTACTGCAGTATGTTATTCTTTGCCTACACTGTAGTATGTAAGCCAGCACTTTGATCCAGCTATGGTGGACTCCCCATTTTTGATGACCCAGATCTATTTTTCCTCATTTGTAAGTTTTTATCATTTGCATTTGAATATATTAATGGAGTATAAAATTAGGGTAGATATCTGAAATCAGAGCTGAGGTTGAATCAACAATTTGTGACAGTTTTTATTAGTTTGAGCTAATAAACAATGGGGGTGAGCTTGTTAGATTTATATATCTCTTAAAATTATTACATCTTCTCTATTTACAAATTTACTTTTTACAATATTCAGCAACTTTAACAATCGCTTAAGTTCTTTGAGTGAAGGAATATAATTTGGGGTCTTGTATTCAGACCTGTCAGATCACTTTCCGTTTTCCAGTACTCTTTAATCATAGTATGAAATTAATGCATAGAAGAATGGAGTAAATCAAATATTTCCTATTTCCTTCCATATTATTTACCTCATTAAGCCACCGTCCTCGCCACAACATGCAACATGTCCGGTGTATGCATTTCTCCATTCTCCATAGCTCGCCAAACTTAGGTCCGTGTTTACGCTGGAGCCTAGAATGCATCAGTTGTGCTAATTCTATAGGTCTGCTAATGCTGCTACTGCTGTTGCCGCTGTTTTTTCATGCATGTAACGCTGCAGAGGCTGTACTAACACCTGTCTACCTGCTACCGGCATGCGGCAACATGAATGAGCAGCTCACATATAGCGAATGCCAGCATCTCTTGGGCGAGTCTGAAACAACATGCCCCCCTGGGAGATTTATTATGTGTGTCCTGGGACTGTGTTTGGGGGTTTAATGTGTTCTTGGAGGGGTATTTTGTTCTATAGGGGAATAATGTGGGTTTTTGTGTGTGGTTGTTGGGTAATGGGCGAGCCCACCGACACTGACTAGACAATGCGGCTTGATAGCTTAGACGGTGGGTTCACCCGGTAAGTCACTTCCGGAGTGTTGAGTTGGGGGAGCTCATGTACTTTGACAATCTTTTCAGAGCTTAAAAAATCTATGAAAATACTACAAATAAATTCATTATTATCTAGTGCAAGAGGTAACTTCTGGTTAGCAAAGTCACACAGTATAAGTGGAATAATATTTCCAGAAACCATACTGGTGTTCATAATTTAATTACTTGAAACTAGATTTAAACTAGAAACCATTTGAATCTAGATGAAAAAGAATACGTTTTTAGATCCTCAGGTACAACACCTCCTTTCAGAGACAAAGAAAGAATATTGTCATCAATGTGTTCATCAATTATGTTAGAGATAATGTAACATTTTCTAGAATAAAATCTAGAAGATTACCAGATTTGTTAGCAAATTCATAACCATAACCAAACAAAAAATTAGAAATAAATAAAATAAAGATAAATTTAACTGATTAAAAAAAATAATAAAGACAATGTAGCACTTGGGTAGTCTTTTCTCTTTGCAGTAACTAAAATGTTATTTTTTGCAGTACTAATGTTATTCATATATTTATTTCTGTAGGATTTATAATTACTTTGGGTAATAGAAGTAATCACATTTTCTGTAGATTATTATTTTCCTTAACAGCTTGAGTAAATCAACTGTAAATGCAGGCATAATAATATTGTGACGATTTTTAGCTTGTAAAATGGTCGGAGGGAAACTTGATGGAGACTTGACCAGAGAGTATTGCTCAAATTACGACAAGACCTCACTTTATTAAAGCTTTTGTTACAGTTAAACAGCATGTTTTATTTGAAAAGTTGTACAACAGTTTCCATGACACAAATGGTTAAAAAGAGTTAAATGCTTCCAGTAGAAGTCAGTTTGTGTTAAGGATTGCTATTCCAATACTACTGTATGGGGTTCCTCAAGGGTCTATTCCTGGACCATTAATATTCCTTACTTATATTAATGATTTGCTGAAAATCTCAAACATACTTTCTAAAATAATGTTTGCAGATGATACAACTTTAGTTCCTTCACGTTTTTCACCAATTAAGGACACTAATGATGGTTTAACTATTCGAGCCAGGTTCTTCAGTGTTATAGCCCCCAAACTTTGGAACTCTCCTCCTCAGTCTCTCTGGGGTTGCGCTTCCCTTTCTACCTTTAAATATATGATGTTTGAAGAATACCAGCCTGGAAGGTGTCTTAGATCAGCAGGAGCGGGTCAGCTAGTGTAGCCCAGAGCTGTAACTAAACTGGGTGAAATGGCATTTATTATTAATGTGCCCCACTGCTGGGACTGCTTCCCCATGAAGATCAGGTCTCTTCTGACTGTCCCTAGTTTTAAACACACTTTATTTTGCACAGCCTTTATTTAAACAAAGGCTCATAATTTTTTTGTATCTTTCATGTTTTATGTTTGATCTTTCTGTATTGTAAATCTTGTAAATAAAAAAATATACTGTGCTTTATGATAAACTTGCCTTCCCTTACTTGTGCATTCTTCTATTGTTCAATTATTATTATTATTATTATTATTTACTGCTTGTGCTACATGGTTTAGACAAATGTTTAAAAAGTCTTTATTATTTTTTTAAACTCAAAGGATTTATTAACAACATTTTACAAGTCTGTTGAAAGTCAAGTATCAAACGCAAGATTTCTGGCAATTACTATTCTTGAGACAAACTTTCTGGGTTAACACATAAATAAATAAATCTATTGGTATAATAAGGTGAGTTGTTGCCACAAACAATTTTTTACAGTTTAATTGATTGCTATCTTTCATTTCTGAGGGAGTACTTTTTCTACAACTCTCCACAGAATTTTGGTCTTTCAGAAACATTTTGTTAGGATTGCAACCTATTGCAATCTATTTCTGAAACTCAAGATATTTACTGTTTATGACAAAGTTATTTTAAGTACAGTGAATATTCCTACGCAGTCCAAGACTTTTTTAAAGATAAGTTTACAGGTCCATTCTTATTCAACTCTGCAAACTTTTGATCTTCATCTCCCAAAATTTCACTTGTGGATGTCAACTTTCTACCAGATTTAGGGTTATTCATCTATGGAATGGCTTTTCCCATCTGGCAAAAAATGTGTAATTCTACAAAATGTTATAAAACATGTTTAAAAGACATTAAAAGCCATTCTGTCTCTGGTGTTTTGATTCTAGAGAGAGATGTCATTAGGTCAGTCCAAAGTGAGAGGGTGTGAGAGCCTCTCTGTTATATGGGCTGGTCAGTTTCATTTAAAAAAAAATTGTCAGACCACTTATGTGTCAGCCCACTGGAAAAAGGCTTGTGAGCCATCTCGAACCTAATGAAATAGGGGTCGCTCTCTCTCTCTCGCTCTCTCTCTCTCTCTCTCTCTCTCTGACAGCAAACACTGTCACCTTCAGATGCCTTGCAGTTTGGGTTTTTTTTCTTCTGCAGTGCATTTTATTTTCAATTATGTTGCTAAAATCTTTCCACAAATATTTTCTGAGTGTTGCTGTGATTACAGTTGCTAGGCAAGTGACCCAGTATGTATCAATCAATAATTTGCTTGCAAAATATGGTGGTTAATCTTTGGCAGATTTAGTGATAATGCCTGTGATTGGATGATAAATGCAGGCCTATAGATAACAAACTTCTAATCCTTCGTTGGTCTGGGACACGTTTTTGTTCCTGAAAGAAATGCAGGCTTTCAGCAGATTGATCATTTGATAGTATAACCTAAAGCTAATCCTGTAAAAATAAAAATAAGTAGTCATCACCATCACCATCATCATCATCACATTATTATTATTATTTTTATGATTATGATTATCTGCCATTTTGAATTATCCAGTATTCTGATGGTTCACTGGTCCTCAGGGATAAACGTGGTCCGAAGCATGTGACCTTTTGACCCCAGTCTCATGCTTTCTTTCTAGTCACAAGTTTTTAGCTTCATCCTCCTCCCTCCTTGCTCCTCCCTCCTTCCTGTTCCCTCCTTCCATCCCGGATGAGTATGGGGCATTCCAAAAAGGATTACAGAACACCCTCCTTCACACACTCTGCAGCTTGAAGCACCACAGCGACGTTTAGCAGCATCCAACATGCAGCAACACCAGCAGCCACTACAGAAGGAACACCTGTATAAGATCCTGGTCATCGGTGACCTTGGGGTGGGAAAGAGCAGCATCATCAAACGCTATGTCCACCACAACTTCTCCCCTAACTACAGAGCCACAATCGGCGTGGACTTCGCTCTCAAAGTACTGAACCTGGAGCAGGAGACCATCCGACTGCAGCTGTGGGACATCGCAGGTAAGCATGGCCCTCAGAAACCAGTGCTGACTTTCTTTAGTCTGTTTTAACTTAGTCTGACGTGTTGGAAGTAGATGGGTGACTGTTGTTCAACTGATCACACAAACAGCCCTGAACAGTAAATGAGATTTTCTCCACTGTGTTTTGGTTTAGAGGTGAACTGTGAGTTTCTGACAGACTGCACTGACAGTTCTGCTCTGTTTATCATCTCCTCTGTATTTGTTATAGCAGTAGTTATGGGCTAACAGGCTGTATCCCAATCTTGGGAGCATTCCTGAGCACTATGGAGAATGTGGCTGTGTTCCAATCTTTAGAATGGGCTTACTACAACACTAACACTACAACGCTCAGTTACTTTGGTTATACTGAGAACGCTGAGTCCCTTGAGTGCTAAACAGTGCTCTAATAAGTATATTGCATTGCATAGTTGCATTGAATCCAGAACCCTGAGCTGCTTGCGTGTGTACTGGAACATAGCCTGTATCTCCTGAGAAGCTGGAATCCTCACGTGAGAATTCTTTAAGACTGTGTAGCTTGCGGGCTGTTGAGCCTCACACACTCCGCCTGAGTGAGGTCATGTGTCTCTCCCTCATGTGAGTAAGATTTCATGGGAGCTGGAGAGCAAGAGAGAGAGAGCAAGAGAGAGAGAGAGAGACCCCTATGTCATTAGGTTCGAGATGGCACGCAAGCAAGCAAGCAAGCAAGCAAGCAAGCAAGCAAGCAAGCAAGAAAGAAAGAAAGAAAGAAAGAAAGAAAGAAAGAAAGAAAGAA
>JBBIGC010091614.1:0-10092 GCA_037576955.1 Lepidarchus adonis
AGGAGTTTCTGTCTGACACAAGACATCTCCGACACACACCCACACACACACACACACACACACACACACACACACACACACACTCCCCTTTTGTATATACCTCAGCTGAAAAGCTAATGTATCTTTAAAATGTATACAGTTACCTGTAAGTGCTCCACCTAGACTCCCTCGACGGAGCTGTTTGCCATCTTCACTGAGCTGCCTCTTAAACTTGAGCGACAGGCTGGAACTGCTGGACACCTCAGGGTTGCTGGTCTTGCGGAAGGCCACAGAAGGGGGGTACAGGATGTTATCCAGCTAGTGAAGAGGAAGACGACAGATAAACACAGTGCTTAATCTGGGAAGGAGCATGGACTGTTATAAAGAATATCTCAGATAGCATCACAGAAAGCTAGTCATGTTGGTGTAGACTAATACTGTAAACATCTAGAGCAATAGGAATACATGCTACTGTTTTTATTCAAATATTTACCCTTTCCCTGAACTCCATCATTTATCATAGAATTATTTTATGAAGTCGGACAGATTTAGCTTTGATTGAAGGATTTCACACCCTGGTTTGATCTTGTTATATAACAAGTAATGTAGTCCCTTTTAAGCTCGCAGTCATGATGCAACCATTCTCTGACCTTCTACCATGCAAAACTAAACAATAATACGCCAGTGGCATGACCTCAATTCCAGACAAATACATTTATTGTCAAAGTGATAAACTTTTTCATGTATTTTTAATCAAGGCCGTGTACAAGGCAAGTCAAACATCTTAACCAACTGTTGTTAACAGCCAGTTTGGACAAAAACGCTCTGATAAGCTTTTAATTGTCTGACATATAGGAAAGTGTTAGATTTATTCAGAGAAGTAAACATAAAACCAAGTTGCATAACTTAAAACTAACTTTTCATCTCATAGAAGAGCAAATCTAAAAGCAGTGTTCAGTTACAGCTTCAGACAGCGTCAGTTCCGCCATATTGTTTACGGCTACAACGGAGTGCGAAACACTTTTAGTTTGAATTCAAAGCCATTCTGCCTTGAGCCAAAGAGAACTCTCCTATTGTGGATATCACAAAGAGTGCCCTAGATGATGAAACACAATAGCCCGCTCTTAATCTCATTGTTCGGGAGTTAAAAGGAACCTGTGTCCTGTTGAGGAACATTTCTCAGTGGGACAAGAGTGGGGTAGCAGAAGAGTTTCCTCCAGATGAACACAAACATGCCTAGCTTTGACCGAAAAGGGAAACACCCTCTCCTTAGAGTTGCAAGTTAAGGCTGTGTAGCTCTGTCTTGTTGAGTCCAGTTAAAGCACAGCGACAAGGGGGCACTCCTAAATCCCACCTTACACTGGTGAAGCTCTTCTTCACACTTTGTCTGCCTTGACAAATGCCCAGTGTAACCACTATACAAAGTGTCATCACATCACAGTTGAACTCTCAAGATCATGTGGAGGTCAACGCCAAGAGAGAAGTTCAAAGACTGAAAGGAGAACTGTTGGTCTACACACAATTCAGAGGAACTGCATATTCCTGCACAGTATTGGTTACACACACTGATTTAATCTAAAATAAGTTTGTGCTGCTTTTTCTAAATAAAAATTAAGCAATTTTGCATATTCAGTGGCATTCATTAAAAGAACCGAAAACATATTAAGCTAAATGCATTGTCCCAATGTTAGTAATTCTGTTCCATAGTCATTAAAAGTAAACAACGGGACATCTGTCTAGTATTTGTTGTTATTTGTTTGTAATTCAAGTACTAAGGAGACACAAATCCGTGTGTGTGCAAACATATTTGGCCAATAAACGTATTTTGTGTAAAAAGTGTCAAAAATAGCATGGGAATGGCAGGTATCAGCAAAGTAAATTAAATGCATTTCACATTGTTAATATCATTCTGACCATTTAAAATGCTGCTTTTATTCAGGCACTTCATCAACTATTATTATACAGTGGAGGTGTAACAGTTTGATTCAGAATTAAGAAATGATTAATGATTAAGAATGAAGAAGATTCAATACTCCTAACATTTAAATAATCTATATATTTTAGTGGAATTTTTGCACAATCCACTAAATGACACAAAAGTGACTTGACTGCTAATGCTTCCTCCATGTGGGGACGCTGCAGGCTCCCAAACATGATCTTTATTCAAATGTATAATTATTCTGATTAAAATTCAAATTGCAAACTGATTATCAAGGCAATTTTACGGAGAAAGTAAATTATAATTGCATGTTTAACTGAGTAATCAGTATACAGTATAATCATGACGGTCCAACTATTATCAACGTACAGGCTTGATGAAATGTTAGTTTAGCTTAACCTCAGGAAAACAAGTCAAGGTGTTTTGAAAGGAAAAATGGAAATATGCATTTCACTGCCAAATTTCCACTGCCAGAAAAATGTAACGCTTGCATCTAATGCTTCCATCACCAAAGCTGAGTATAAGTGCCCCACTGTTTTGGCTCATATCATTCCACTTAATATAACTAGAAGATGAGAAGAAACAGGGTGTAGAACCAGTGTCCAGTAAGTGCTCAAACAACCTAAGCTTGAGAAAAGTGATAAACAGTAAACCTATGATCACACCCTTTTGTCAATCAAATGTTTAAAAGACAAAAAACACGTCATCCACAGCTTTAAGGTAGACAGACGTAAGCATGTCTGACTCAAAACCTGTCTACTATTACTTGGTACTTTCTGTCAGCCCTGATATGTTTAACATTCTGTAGCAGAACGAGGTTTAATCATGCTTGCTACATTGAGCAATCCATGAGATGTACAAGCATGGAAAGTTTAGACAAATGTGTCTTGCCTAAAGTCAAGCATGGTCATGGTTTGGGGCTGAATGAGTGGTGCCAGCACTGGGAAGCTAGAGTTCATTGAGGAAACCATGAATGCCAATGTGTACTGTGAAATACTCTCCCTTCACAAACACCTACAAGACAACCACTGCCTTGCTAAAGAAACTGAGGGTAAAGGTGCTGGACTGGACAAGCATGTTTCCAGACCTAAACCCTTTTGGGCATCTGTGAGGTATCCTCAAACAGAAGGTAGAAGAGCGCAAGGTCTCTAACATTCACCAATAAAATATTTACAAAAATAGTGTAGATTGCAATTGCCCCAGGCCATTTGATGCAAAAAAAATAAATAAATAAAAAGAGTCCAAGAAATCTGACATTTCACCACAGGATCAGCAGGAAAGTCTTGAAACTGTTGGTGTTAAAGTGCATAAATTTACAATCAGAAAAAGATTGGACAAATTTGACCTGCATGGGAGGTGTGCCAGGAATCAATTAAAATAAATAAATAATACAGCATACATGTGTGCTCTTAATAAAAAGTTATATTTATATAGCACCTTTCACAAACCCAAGGTTGCATTACCAAAAAAACAAAATAAATTTAAAAAAAAATTAAACGTCTCTTGGGAGACAAATTAAAAACTCAATCGTTTGGCAGCAGTTACAGAACAAAACGTTGGAATGAATGAATGAAAGTTTTACAGGAAAAGAACCAACTGTGAAAAATGATGGTGGAAATGCTGTGTGTGTGTGTGTGTGTGTGTGTGTGTGTGTGTGTGTGTGTGTGTGTGTGTGTGTGTGTGTGCGTTAAAACAAAAACCAATCCTCTGTTAAAGTGTGTAACACTAGCTTATGATGCCACGGCTGTAGTTTCTCCACAGAAGAAAGTACAGTAGCATCCCAACATTATTACTTATTATGCAGGCATCCATATCAGCAGTCTACAATCTAGACTACCACAACCAGTAGAAAAGGTAGGACTGAAAAGCTTAATTCTTTTATAAGAAGGCACTGGCAAAAAGTTAAATGTTGCCAGCAGCGAGCCAGGTTGTTGCTGTTCTCCCCTGAAGGCAACAAAACCAGCCCTGGACTGTAGAGCAGTGGAAACATGGTCGCTGGAGTGATGAGTCACATTTCACAATATGGAAGTCTGACTGATGACTTGTGTTTTGTGGATGCCAGCAGAATGATACCTCCCTAAAAACAATAGGGCCAACTTTTTGATGAAGGAGGGCTGAGGCCCTTACTTACAGAGAGGGTAAATCTTATTGCCACAGCCCACAATGGCTTTCAATGCTTCTGACTTCAGATAACTAGGAATGTAAAACCAATTTTATTGTTTCAGAATGACAATGTCAAAGTACAAACAACCTCTATGAACACATGGTTTAGCTGATTTTGGAGTGGACGGACATAAGTGGCCAGCACAGAGCCTAAAATTCATCCTTTGAAACACATTTAGCATAAAATGGAATTCTGTCTGTGAGCCAGGTCTTATCACCCAGCATCAGTGCTTGAACTTTCAAAAGCTCTTGTGACAGAAAGAACGCAAATCTCCATAGCCGTTTCCAAAGTAGAGCCACGGGGAACATCATATAAACGGCCATTGTGTTATTTTAAGATGTTCAACAAGAACAGGTAATCAGGATTTCATAAACTTCTGGTCATACAGTCTACTAAGAAAATAATATTTGCATTAAAACCAGCAAGATATTAAAAAAGGTCTAACCAAATGCTTTGATATGTGGTTTGTTCAAAATTCCAAAATTCTGTTCATACTCCCAAAATATTTGATCAGATGCAACTTTTGTGATTGTGTATGGGATCTTTCTTGCTTAAGAAGATTCAAACAACTTCCTTAATACAGCTATACAGAAGTAATCTTTCCACTCTTTCAGTAGCCCTTCTTTACTTGGTAATTGATTTATTGAAGAAAATATCAATAACATTAAAACTAAAGTATGGGAACATTCAGGTTAAATTGAGGTGAAATTATAGAATCAGGTGTTTTTTAATCAATGACTCCAACAGTCACAGTAAAATTTTTAAAAACTATTTGAAAAGGAAGTATTTATCTATTCATGTGACTGTATAATACTGTACCTAAAATGGCATTAGTGCTGATTTCCAAGTTAACTGTTTTTTGTTTTTAAAGAGCTTACTCTGATTGATTTTAAAGTTATTTGCTAGATGCCAACACTGTAGTCCAGAGGATGACCTTTAACTGTGTTTTCATTGGACTAAAGCCAGTTGTCCACCTTTGAGTGCAGGCTGGAAAAACCATCATCATCATGTACAAGCTCTAATACAGTTGTACATCTTACAAAATTCACTACGTATGAACCCTGTTTCCATAAAAGCTGGTATATTTTCCAAAATGCATTTAAAACAAGAATGTCTTATTTTAATTCACCTGCATTTATCCAACAAAAGTACAAAAGGAAAGATTTCAATATAAAAATGTTTAATAGTTTTACTGACCAAGTTCAGTGTCATTAGAGCTAAGTAACGCCATTTTTGATCCATCTAAAAATGTCTGTCGATCGTTGTCTCTTTGTTTAAACAGTTTATAGATTTTTAGGTATTTTAAAGGATTTATATGCATTGTTTATTTAGTGTAATTACATAGATATTTGCAATCTTTCTAGGAGAGTTCACACACAGCACAAACAAACCCAAAGCGTGTTCCTCAACATGGCCGAGCCCCCCCCCTAAGCCACCTTTCTCTTTAATAACCTCGCTGGGGTGGTTCAGCCCCAAACTCAGAATTCTCCCATGATACCTTACAGCGCCCAAGCCGCACAGACCCCAGCTTCACTACAATATTTTATATACTGTACTTTACATTCTCTGTTCGTGCACCATGGTGGGGGTCTGTGTGAAATGGCATTTCAATACTGTTGTACTGACAATAAAACTCTTGAATCGACACTAGGTATATGTTGAATGCGTGAGATCTTTAAGCCCTTAGGTGGCACCGTCTTCAGTGCTACTAAATATAACCATGTGGGCTCAAAAGAACTTTGGAAAACCATTGTCTTTGTCTCAATCATTGTCATTAAAAAACATGATTTAAACATAAACGAATGGGGCATCATGAAGAGAAGAATCAGATAACAGACTTGATGAGTAATGTAACACAATGGAAGCATGTGTTGCAGCCATCAAACTCTAACTTTGTGTATGGTTACAAAATACAGTAAAAACTAGAATGTTTAAAGCTTCATACTGTTGTGTTAAGTGTCAAGAAGCCTGATTAGAAGTTTAAGTACAGTTTAGCTACTCTTTTAGGTGTTCAGTTTTGACAATCATTGGTCAACTGGAAACACACACAAATGAGCGTAAGGTCACACTGGTCCATGAAGCAATGGAACAGTGAACTCTGTTATGACTGAAAGTAGCTGGAGAGGAATCTGTGATACATTAATGCTCATTGCTGAATGCCATCAAACATCCACACCAGCAACTGTAAAGCCTGTTTCCACCCGTAATTTTAAAAGATATATTGCATGACTAGTTGTCTACAACTGTACAGTATGAATAAACAGTGTATTTTTACATATTAGACTCTAACCAAATTTACAGTTAGCTGAAAAGTCTTATTACCATACAGGATGCATCTTTCAGTGGTAGGATACAGTAGGTCTTTGTCTGCAGCATAGTGCTTTATGTTGTATAGCACATTTCCATTTATAATGTGTGGGTAAATTTAACCTACGTCAGTGGGACACACAGCAGATAACATCTATGACAGCCTTTACCCACAGTGAGATCAGAGCTGGTTGTTTGGACAATATTTTTATTCCTTTCATCAGTCAGGTAAATGGCAAAAATACAATGATGTTGGGTGTACTTTCACTTTAAGGCTTCTTTAAGCTCTGACCTTGAGTTTCCTCTCAAACCGCCCTCTTAAAATCACACAACAGCACTGGATGTACAGATCCAGATGTACCCTTCAGACTGGCTGTGTTGATGATATAAACAGTTACATAATTAATTCATAAATCAAGAAGGGTTCAGCGCTGACTTCAGAGGATTAAAAAGGACGTGTAAAGGGAAATGTCCACCCTAAATCCCCCATTGGCTATATCTTACACTAAGTAAAACAAAATAAATGTGAGTGATCGGTAAAGACAAATCACTATGGTTTCCAATGCTGGTTAAAGGTTATATGGACTATTTGAAGTAGAGTGGACTGCAAGCTTGAAGTTCCTTTCACATGTACACATTAACCTGGGATTTTACAGAAGTTTCTGAAATGAAAGGGGAAGGTCCATCAAAGAAAGTAGATTCAGTGGAGTAAATCAATACCTGCACAAGACCTAGTGCAATTTGTGTGAAATAACGAGGAAGTTTGCACAGTAAATGACCATATAACTATCTGCTATGTGTTAGTTTTAAGAAAGGTGAAATGTATTGACAGTTGCTCAATAAGCATCATGAGGAAGCCCCAACCATGAGCCAGATAACCACTGAGCTCATACCTTTCCTACCATGAATGAAAGATGGGAGCTATAAAGATATAGTTCTACACAATATATCATCTGAACATCATTACAGTCTTTTGCAAAAGTTTGGTTGGGCATCTCTTGATAAATAATTGATGTGATTTTGTAATGGAAGAAATGGAAAAGTCTTTCTAAAAAAAGAAAGATCCATGTTTGTGTATTTTTTCCATGTCCTAGAGAGACTGTGTTAACATCTTTTCAATTACAAAATCACCCAAATCTGTTCTTTATGAATTTTAGGGTGCCAAAACTATACAGTAGAGTAGGGGTGACCACACTCTTTTGGCTTGCAATCAAAAGAGTCCAAATGATATATCCCAAAAAAAATACTAAAAAATTAAAATAAATAAACAAATACAAAACACACACACACACACATATATATAAATTTGTATATAAAAGTAGATTGCAAGCCAAAAAAGCAAAGTTTGAGCACCCCTGCTCTACGTTATGTTCCATTCTGCCAGTTGTGAAAAGCTACAACAACTGGAAACAATGTTATTTAGCAGCTCTAACTATTGTTGCTTAACTTTCTGGGCTAAATGTACATTTTGCCAACACAAAAATTCTCAAACCAGACCAGAACCTTTCACCGCATTTGTGAGAAAAAGGTGATCAGGATACTCCGACAAGAAACTGTACAAACAAAAACCAATGGAAAACGCAGACAAGTCAACCAATGGAGAAGCTTTACGACAAGGATAACAGTCCATGATTACATTTGAAGATGATAGATTTGAAGAATAATATTTAATCCCCACTACCCCAACCCTAAACACAGAAAATCCTATTGAGACTGTCCATACTATACACACAGCTAGAAGAGATGAGAAGGCAGACAGAAAAGCCACTAATGCATCCTCCTGCCAAATCGGCAGCCTTTTCATAAACATCCCCCCTTCCATTACATCATGTAGCATCACCTTGAGAGGTCATTATCCTCAATAAGCTTCATGACAGAGATCTTAGAGCATGCACCTCAAGTAATGACAGAGAAGCTTTCCAAAGACTTCTTACTTATCCTTAATCTCATTTCTGTTCTGTCCATTGGATGCGCTTGCTCCTCATTTTCTCAATTAAACACACCAACCATCAGCGATTTAAGTACTGATTTCTCAAGCTGCAGTTTATTTTCATGGAAGAACATACTGCTATCTGAAAGACCTGCTCTGAGGGGTCAAGCTCTGTGGGTGGATGTCACACCATCTCCACAATTTATGCTGGACTGAGATGATGTTTACTGAAACTGTACAAAAACAAATCTGTATTGAGAACATGGTGATTGCTAAGCCCAACAATGCTAACTGCTAAGTACAATTATATACAGATATGAGATTTTATATGAATGGAGTACTTAACAGAATCCATCTCTTTCAATTTAAAAACCTTGAGTGTTCATGCCATCATCTGGATCCCAAACAAAAATGCTTTGTGATATAATAAGTATTAGATAATCTGATTAATTCTGTTAATGATTCAATAGCCCCCTCGACTGAGTGCATATCATCAGATACTGGACAAAACCATGTCGACCACTGCCAGCTTTACCAAAGCACAACAACAAACACATCTACATTTAATCAAACATGAATTTAATTAGAAAATGCATTTCAGCTTTGATTAAGTATAATGTTACATAAGCTATTCATAATACTAAAGGTTAAATGTTGCCCAACTGCAGCGGCCGTCATTGCAAGTATCTCCTGAATTATGCATGCACTTTTGGACTGTTAATTTCCGAAGGGCTGCTTCAACATTCTACATTGAACTAATGCATGAGGTCATTCCTGATGACGGCTCCCATATTCCCCCCTCTGAGGTGACCCTCAGAAAGTGCTTTACATAACAATGACTCATCGAGCATCTTACATAACAAATATATTTCTCTAGTCAGCAAAGGAGCTTCACTGAATGATATCCACTTATTATACTATAGCAGGAAATTTTACTTTAAAATAAGTAATGAGTAAAAGAGAGGAAAGCCATTTTAAATAACTAACAGAATGAAAACTATGAGTGGACAGTATGACAAGGCAATATTGTGCTTTTTGTTTTGAATTATAAGTTATACACCAACAATCATTTTAATCAAGACTATCTTGCCTTAACAGTCTTCAATTACAAAGGTAAATCATTCATATTTGCAGTATAGTGCATAAGTCATATGTAACTGGAAATGTAATTGAATATTTTAAGTAGGTAGTGATTGTGTTGCTGCCAATATTACTACTGTATAATAATTCTACTAGAAATATAGTCTATTGCTGTGAATTACAGTTGTGCTCATAAGTTTACATATGGGATATAATAAAATAACCAATGAACTGAGAATGCCAATCAGCAGTGTTCAAACTCTTTATTATAAAGTGAATAATTAGGGGTCAGGTAGACAAACTAAAATTTCAGTCACAACAGCCAGGAACATTGTTTGGGATGCAAATAACTTCAGGTAAAATACAGAACTCTCTGAAAAAAATGTGGTGTGGATGTATCAAGATGTACAATAAGGAGGCACTTGAAGAAACATGGTCAAATTGCCAGAAGAAAGCCATTACTATGTGTCCCACCTGCAATATGCTAAACAGCACAGTGACAAGCCTCAAACCTTCTGGCACAAAGTCATTTTGAGTAGTGAGACTAACATTTTTTGGCCATAACCATAAACTCTACATTTGGAAAAAGGCCTATGATGAAAGATACACCATTCCCACTGTGAAACATGGTGGTGGATCACTGGTGTTTTGGGGATGTGTGAGCTACAAAGGCACAGGAAATTTGGTCAGAAT
>JBBIGC010091625.1:0-10092 GCA_037576955.1 Lepidarchus adonis
GATAGATAGATAGATAGATAGATAGATAGATAGATAGATAGATAGATAGATAGATAGATAGATAGATAGATAAAAAGTTTAGTATACTATACTACACTGTACTGTACTATACTATACTGTACTATACTATACTATAATGTACTATACTATACTGTACTGTACTATATTAAGCTATACTATAATGTACTGTACTATACTATACTGTACTATACTACACTTCACTATACTATAATGTGCATACTATACTATACTAAACTGTACTATACTATACCGTACTACACTATACTGTACTATACTGTACTGTACTATATTAAGCTATACTATAATGTACTGTCCTATACTATACTGTACTATAATGTACTGTCCTATACTATACTGTACCGTACTATACTACACTTCACCATACTATAATGTGCATACTATACTATACTGTACTGTACTATACTACACTTCACTATACTATAATTTGCATACTATACTATACTGTACTATATTGTAACCTGTTATTTCCAACACTGTAAATGATAGACTGTAATACTTTCATTCTTAGAAACATGGCTAAAAAATTAAAAAGCACAAATGGAAGAGAAGCCAAAACGACCCGCTAAAGCAAACCCGTTCTCTAAAAATTCTCTTTCTGATTTTTTTTATCACCCAAAGCCAATTCCCTTCCGTTAATCCTTTAATCTTAAAAATTTTCCATCGTGAAAAGTGTTTATGTAATAGTGGCTGAGCTCCGGCTGGATCCAGACTGGATTCCGTGAGAGATGCCTTGCTCATCCCTCAGGGCTGGTTCACTGCTGGGGCTTGGCCGGTACCTGGCACGGCACAGCTGAGGAATGCAGACCAATGCGCTTGCGTAAGAAAAGAATATCTGAGGAAGTGAAGATTTAGTCTAAACCTTACTCCAGCCCCTGTGTGTAGCGTGTGTCCATGACACTGTGATTTCTTTCTGAAGCTAAATTATAATAGAAATGACGCACCCACTGCTTCCCGGTGACCTCACTGCCTCTGACTTCACAGCCAGCAGCAATCTTGTGGGTTCTTACTGGAAAAAACCAGCTTGTTGCTGTTTGCAGACGTATAACATGCAGGGAAGTCGTCCTCACAGCTCAGACAGAGATGAATCCACAGGAACCGTCACAGAAGAGAAGATAAATAAAGGAACAAAATCAATAAACAAGAGGAATAAAAAAAATAAAGACCAACGAAGCCATATCAGTCCACTAGCCAGTGCAGCCTTACTCCATTCAGGTCGTGGGGAGGCTGGAGCCGATCCGGACAGGAGGCCAACCAATCACAGTGCCGCACAGAGAGAGACGACCATTCACACACACCTTCGAACAGTGGGAGGAACCCGGAGAACCCGGAGGAAACCCACACAAACACAGAGAAACCTTGTTCACTCCACACAGAGAGCAATAAAATAGTGCACAGAAAAAAATGCCACTGTCCGGGACACCTTCCCATTCAAATTCAATGGCGCGTTCATCTGCGTCCTAGAGAAACGCATAATAATGTAAATGAATCACACGCTAATCTTTGGCTTGACCCCATTTATCACTGTGCAATAGATATCGCCGCCCACTGAAGCGTTGAGAACATCATGGAAGCAGATGACCTTGGCTGGGTAGAGAAGGTTGTCTGGCTGAAGGTGTGCGAGTGTATAGTTTCTGGAATTTTTGAATCATGAAAGTGAACACAAAGCTCAGACTGATTTAGCTTTGATGCTAACATGAGGCCTGGGTGTTTCGCCCTATGAGCAAAAAGGCTCCAGCATCCCCCACAACACTGGACAGGACAAGCGCCCCGGACCATGAATGCCTGAACGCTCCCGTGCTCCCTCGGCCTCGTTAATCAGTTCGTTAAGCAAACACAATCACCTCGCTGACATCATCGACAATGAGCGGAAAATTCTCACCGCAAACACTGACACATGTGATTCATTTAGATTCGTTCATCCACAAGCGTTTCATTTGATCAGCCATAACATTAAGACCACTTGCCTTATAGCGAGCAGGTCTCCTCATAATCAGCCATAACATTAAGACCACTAGGTACTTACTGCTACCTGGAAGACTCCACAAGACCTGCCATTGTGGAGCCATCACTTGTAAAAGTGGCTCATGCTCCTGCTTCCAGCATGTCAACTTCAGGAATTGACTGTTTTGTGAAATGGACTTTACAGCAGTCTGTGTATAAAAGCAGCTTTCCAGAAATGATGGTGCAGCATTATTGACATCATTGGGAAACGGTTGCTAAGAGCTGGAGGAAGATCAAGCATGAGGAACCAAGACTAAAAACAGGAACCCATCTTTCACACCATCTGAACCCAGGAGTTTTTCTCATCATTGGTCAGAGGCAATCGGGCACAGCGATGGAGGACGGCTGTTAATCTGTAACTTTAACAATTATTAACAATAAACTATAAATCCTCCCAAGCCAACCAATCAGATCACCCAATGATGCACCAAACAAAAAGTAACTTTGAGGGTCTCGTTATCATGGCATCTAGATGGGATATAGTATTAGGCAACGAGTGAACAGTCAGTTCTTGTACATGGGCTGGAAGCAGGAGAAATGTGTGAGGATAAGGATCTGAGGGTCAAACTGCAATGGTCCTCAGGGCCCAGAAGTGCAGAACATCTCGTGGGGGCAGGTCTCAGTATGCAATACTTCAACAGTGATCCAAAGAAGGAGAATTGGCAATGTTATGGTATCATGTCTGGTCAGATCCCAACAAAATGTCAATCCTGGCTCTGATAGAAAGGGTCAGAACCCAGAGGGCACCACAACGAAATGTGACATTTGCATTTAACCCATCGAACGTAATTTAACCCAATAAAAACGTGAATTGAGTGAATCTGACACCCAGATTATGGGCGGAGCTACTAAACCGGGAGTTCGGAGCCTCAGCCTTGAAAGCAGAGATGACATTATTTCTGTCAACACTACTGCCTCCAAACACCAGCACCTCATGTTGAGTACAATAAGCCGTATAAATAATAAACATTTGATATAAAGTATGTTAGTATATTGATTATTTTTTGTAACAAATTCATTTAAAATCTGAGAAGCTTCGTGCCAGACCCGACTCTTTAGAGAGCTGAGCCGTAAGAGCCTCTCTTGAATCAGAGAATTCCCAACACATATTAATTATTGTATTAATATTTTGTTAAGCTGGTGGGGACAATAAACAGGGCATGTGGCTTTAAAAACATCGCTGAAAAACCCTTTTAACCCTGAACAGACTCAAACGGCCAATGGCAAGGTGTTCCACCGTGGTTTAAAGTTTGTGGTTGTGTTAATGCAATGCCACATGCAACAAGGCTCTTCTGTTTGTAAAGTGTTCATTCATTCATTTATTAATTCATTCTTTCTTTCATTCATTCAATAATTCAGTCAGTCAGTCATTTCCAATCGCTTTATCCATTTCAGTATTTAGACTGTGGGAGGAAACCGGAGAACCCACAGAAACACTGGGAGAGCTTTACACTCCTCACAGGAAGGCGTCTGGTCCAGGGACTGAACCCAGGACCTTCTTGCTGTGAGGCCACAGTGCTGAGTTTCCTTCTGGGGGTTGAGTTGTGAGTCTCCACGTCTCCAGAGCAGAAGGTTGTGTTTCTGTTCATCCTGTTCATCTGTTTTCACCTCATCATGCTCTCCACACACTTGCTGATGTAATGTTCATCAAGCTAATACTGTCTTTAGGCGTAAAAAGGGATGAGATCAGACATTTCAGTGGAAGAAACAACATGCCCAAAAACAAAGACACGATGAGTTCCCCGGGGTTGTCTCCATCTGATCTCGGGCAGGAGCAAGTCCAAGCACGTCCTCAACATGCAAAACAAACGCACAAAGGCAACAATCTAGTCCGTCAGATTATTTTTCTTCTCGGATCACGATAACAGAAAGACAAGCAATCATTTGTGTGTGAGAACAGTCGGGCTCCAGATTTCACAGGCCTACGTTACAAACACTGCAGAAAGTTTCTCAGAGACAAGACTCAACAAGAGAACATAGATCAGCCATAACATTAAGACCACCTGTACAATAGTAGGTGCCTCTTATGCTGCTGAAACAGCTCCGGCTTTGTGAGGTGTCCTAACTACTGGAGCACTCCACGGGACGGTCCCATCTGCAGATAAGGCCCTCAGATCCTTACGCTCAACTTCAAGAACTGACTGTTCACTTACTGTCTAATATATCACTAAAACTAAAAAGTTTTGTCTTTGTGATGTCACAAAAGCCATAATATTTTTATACAAAGGGGATCCATGACTTATGTCAGGGTTCCGTTCCTTTGTCAGTCCACCAGAGGGAGACATTCAACCACCTAAGGCTCTGTTATGCCTTTTTCTAAACGTTTTATGCAATCTACTTTCACTTTAACTTTCAATTTTTAAACTGTAAAATTGTTTTATAGGGGTGGGGTTGGGGGGGGATACACCTGTACACCTATTCAGACTACAGTAGTTATGCTCCGCCCATTAAGTTATAAGAAGTGTTTCAGTCTGTGCTGCTTATTGACATATGTCAGTCTAAAGGTATTGATTTTTTGGAATTTAATTTTTTTGGATGATATTGCAAAAAACATCCTATCATGATACTTTGAGAAAATTGTCTGCTATACGATATGCCACAATATGAATTTTTCCATCATCTTTAAAGATGGAACACGCAAAATATAACCATATTTAAAATAAAGAATTAAATTCATAATTAGTAGAAATGATTTTTATTAGTTTCTCATACTGCACTACATAAAGTGCACTTTATTTTAATGCAAAAATAATGACGCTGTTTTTGAAATGAAATGATGTATTGCCGACATCCCAAAATGCTCAGAAAATCATATTTTGGCCCCAATTTTTTACCATAACGATAAATATCGCCATATTGCCAAGTTCTAGTAGATAGGTCTAAGGGTGTAAGGCTATGTCCCCAAACATTTAATGGATATTAAAAATTAATAAAAAATAAAATACACCAAGACCAATTTTTCTGTCATCAAATTTATTTCTTAAAAAAAATAAAAATAAAAACTAAAAAAAGAGTGGAATTTCCCACTTGTGGCACAATAAAGATTTATCTTATCTTATAAACAAAGGAACTGCAGATGCCTCTTCACATTGAACTCTTAATCTTATTTGTTAGTTTTTATCTTTTTATCTCTCTCACAGGTGTCGACCAGAGGAGGACGGGTTCCCCTTCTGAGCCTTGGTTCCTCTCCAGGCTTCTTCCTATAATTAGGAGTTTTTCTTTGTCGCCTTTGACTCATTGGGGCTCGAACCCGGATTCTATAAACTCTGTAAAGCTGCTTTGTGACAAAGTCAGTTATAAAATGAGCTGTATAAATAAAATTGACTTGACTTGACAAAGTAATTGCGCCTCTGCTTGTACTCATGTATACATAACATCCCGCCACCAACCAAACCTGTTCAAGACCCTTACAACCTTTGTGTACAGTCGGCGGTAGTTAAGCATGATTAGGCCAAGGAAATGGGCGTCGGCCTCATTAATAGTGGCACATACATATTGTCTCACAATGAGGTCCAGTAGTGGTCATAGTATGTCACCCCCCCGTCATAGACTGTTAATGTTGCAGGACTTGTTGAGCAGCTTGTTGAGCAAAGTGACAGAAGTTCAGGTGACGTCTGCTGATAGCGCTGATAGAGGAGTTTCGCTTTCCCAAGAAGAGTTTCGGTGTCCTGGGATGAGCAGGATCAATAAGGTCATTGCTTTGACTAAATGCTGCATTGCTAATGCTAATTATTGAACAGTAGAAGCTGAGATGGGCTGGTGAACATGGCTCCTGCAATGCTGTTGTGCTTGGGTTCAGACATGGTGCGATGTGTGAGGAAGCCATTTTGGTTTGGACACCAGTTTGAAGATGCTAACCCACTCCAATGTAGCCCCATTGGTCTCTGAGGGGAAACTAGGACTCATGATGTTTCCTGCTGAAGTCCACCACCAATGCTGATCTTCAGAAGGAGGCTTCACCGACTCCTCCATGTTGACAGGCATTTGACCCATCCACACGTAAAAAAAGAAATAAATATATAACGGAAAGCGCAAAAAGCTAAACTAATGGCGCTCTTTTTGAAAAGAAACTGTGTTTAAATTCTGATGATATCACAAAATGCTCAGAAAATTGTTTTGTGGCCACAATTGGTCGTGATAAATATTATTGTTGCTCAAGGGATCCTCAGTGGTGCCTGGGCTGGGCCTTGAACCAGCAACCTGACTACAAGGTCGAGTTTCTAACCACTAGGCCTAGTATTCTACAGCTAGCAGATCACCCACCGAGCTGAACTCCTGTATTTCATCACCATGGACATTCAGCACACAGCTCCAGTGAGTTTTTTTCCCATTGTCACGCTTTCGTTCATGACTCACGGAGAAGTGAACACACAGCTGTGGACCAAGCGCTTTCCCATCTGCAGTTAGCAGAATTCCTACTGTGCCTCCAAGCATTCCAGAGGTCGGAGGAGGAGACATGGCTCCATTCAGAAGCTCAGAAAAGAATAAACAACAAAAAATTGATAAATAATAAAAGCAGACACGGTCCACCTCCATGAATCAGCCTGCGGCCGTTTCTGCTTTCACTACCAGACGCACGGCTGCAGACTGAGCGATGAGTTTAGCCATGAGTCAGTGGGAAAGTGTAGTGAGGAAAAGTGACTGTGGCTTCCGTTGCCTGGTTTTACTGGTCAGTACAGGAAACAGACACATCAGTAATACTGTATTTCCCCACATTACAGGCCGCATCATTCTATAATCTGCAGAAAATGCTCATTTATGTTTAAAACCCCAAATTATTAGCTGCAGTGTTACTGAATGTACTGATCTGAAGTAAAAGCATCTAGTTTGACGCCTGCAGACCTTTGCAGCTCTGTACAATATTCCGTTGAGCATAAACAATTAAATTGATAAAATGTTTAACTTTCCGATATCATGCCGCAACACAAGAACTATGCTGCAGATTTTAAGCTCGAATGCATGTCCAACATCAGCTACAGCAAAGCAGCACAGGTCGCAATTTAAAGAATTTGAAAAAAGATAAACATAAAAATGTTTGCATTTCAGTGCTAATTTTAGACAAATGATTGACATAGCTGTATTTTTTTCAGCTTGTATTATATGCTAGGATGTAATGTAATGTAGCAAAGGAATGAAAAAGTTTAAGAGACTGGATGCAGCAGAGAACTCACCCGCGTTGTATTCCAACATCCAAGAAATGTTTTCTTCTTCTTCACAATTAATTATCTTCAAATTCATTCATCGTATTCGCCAGAATATGAGAACAAGATGCTGAGGTTATACTTAGTAAAGCTGATCATTTGATGCATTTAGACAAGATCAACTCTAAAACCGCTTTTATTTGACGAAGAGTCTGCTTATTTTGGTGCTTCGAGGACTAGCATGGCGGCTAGGCTAACTGCTAACTGATGCTAGTTCTGGCAACTTTTTTTATTTCCAGTAGAAAGTGAAGGTAAACAATGGTGCTTTCCATGTTCTGTGTTTAGTATTGACCCGTCTGATTTGTATTTTCTGTACTAAATTATACTTTTAGTGAATGTGTTTTAATGTTTTTAGATAGGCCGTCCCATTTAAGAAAGACCCAACTCCAGGTTTGCAAAAATCAATGAATAAGCTGTGTTTTATTGTTGGGGAAATACACTACCCACAGCGTGGGCATCTCCCTGTCACCTTTCTGTCAGAGCCAGTATTAATGTACAACAGGAGCTCCTCTTTGGCATCAAACCAGAACCTTGGGAACCCATGACCCTGTCTCCAATTCACCCATTGGATCATTTTGTTAGATACTAACCACCACCCGGAACACCCTACCAGACCTGCTGATCTGGAGCTGCTCTAGATATCACTTAGCGAACTGACTTAGAACCTACATTCCTGTTTCTAGCTCATCGGCTTCAAGAACTGACTGTTCTCTTGATGCCTAATATGACAGGTGCCATTGTAATGAAATAACTTAGTCAATGTTCAATTTAATGTTTACCCTAAAGTGGCTTATACACTTGAAAATAGTCAAAATTTGAGCCATTTGACTTTATTCATTAATATTTGCACAAATTTGCACATTAATTATATTGATCTTATTATATATTATATTTTCTCCTGTTAAACTCACCAATGCTTTAATTTTACATGTCATGCCATTATGATAATGAAGGTTTGATGTGTATATGTTTAAAAGTAGATGTAATATATTTGATTACATAATGTTATAAAACCTTAAATACTTTAAATGCTTGTTTGTGTAAGAAGTTAATTGAGTGAATGAGTGGACACGACTTGTATGGACGTGTGGTGTGAGTTCAGAGAAAGTTCTGTCATGTTTTACGTCGACTTCTACACTCCAGAGAAAACAAATAAACGGAACGCTCTCCTTAGCAACCAGCCCCACTTCCCAGATGAGGAAAGCCCATGATTATGCCTTTCCTTACACGTCCCTGACGTCCGCTCCCACCGCTCAGGAATCCTTCACCTCTGTACTGTTCTAGTGAAGTTTAACACACAGAGTAACTTTTATTCACTACCTCACTTCTGCCGACTGAATATAGTCCTTAACTATATCTAAACTAATCTACATGTACACACACTGGCCACTTTATTAGAAACACCCACCTTGTAAACTCACACACTGGCCACTTTATTAGAAACACACACCTTGTAAACTCACACACTGGCCACTTTATTAGAAACACACACCTTGTAAACTCACACATTGGCCACTTTATTAGAAACACCCACCTTGTAATCTCACACACTGGCCACTTTATTAGAAACACCCATGTTGTAAACTCACACACACACCTACACTATCTTGTCATTCCAATAATTGGCAATTTTATAAGAAACACAAGCTTTATACTTTTACTGAATAGACGCTTTATTAGAAACACACACCTTGTACATGCACTCACTGGCCACTTTATTAGAAAGTGTTGTAAATCCAGGCATTAGTCCAGGTGTTGGGCTTATTACACATGGCAGTGCCACCACCCGAAGAGAGCAGCTCTGTGTCAGAACTGTGCTAGAAACAGGAATGTAGGATCTAAGTCAGTTTGCTGAGTGATATCTAGAGCAGCTCCAGATCAGCAGGGCTGTTGTGATGTTCCGGGTGGTTGTTAGTATCTAACAAAATGATCCATCGGGTGAACTGAGACAGGGTCATGGGTTCTCAAGGTTCTTTTATTGTGGAGCTTGTTTCCAGTTCTGGGCTTCTACTGAGGAGCCGAGGAAACACTGCCTCAGCTGGAGGAAGAAGGGAACCCATCCTTCTCTGCTCGACACCAGACAACAACAATGAGCAGAAGGAAATGAAAGGAAGTTTAGAGGAGGCAGCTGGAGCCTGTAGCTTGAAGAAACAGATTCAGAGTAAAGTACAGGGAGCTGGTGCATGTCTGGAGGAGGTAAGAAGGAGGCCCAGTGATGAGTGGACAAGACCAGAGGGTTCTAGAGAAAGCTGGACCACGGTGGCTGTTGGAGAAGTTGGACTGGAGATTTGGGCTCTTCTCAGCAGGAGGGAGGGGCTTTGGGATGTTCCTGCCAGGTGGATGTGGTGTGAAGTACAGTGTTGTTACAGTGTGACCCGCTGTGGGTTTGGGTGTAGGTAGGTGACTGATCATGTGACTCACGTCCCCCTGGCTGTAGAAGTGTGGCCTGTAGTTTGGGGTAATAAGCAGCATTGCTGAGATGTTTCTAAACCATGACACATTTAATCACCTGCTGTGAAACTGCAATCTTCCACGTCCTGCTTCTACTTCCTGTTGTTGTGTGTTGGACGTCTGGTTGCCATGCAGCGCATCAGTGTCGTGGGTTGAAGCAACAGGTGTTCAGAATCAGCCACCACACACTCCCACAGGTGTAATACCTGAGCCGAGTCACCAAAGGGCATGACAGAGATGATTTATTGATGCTGGAGGGCAAAACTTCCTGTTCTCAGGCCTCATATTACAAATAAATCAGGTTTACAGTAGGAGGAAGCAGGCATTATTATTATTATTATTATTATTATTATTATTATTATTATTATTATTATTATTATTATTATTATTATTATTA
>JBBIGC010091645.1:0-10092 GCA_037576955.1 Lepidarchus adonis
ATGTTTATCAGTACATTGCAGAAAATAATGAACTTTATCACAATATGCTAATTTTTTGAGAAGGACCTGTATTTGTCGCGACATCTCTTCATCCTGCCGTTTATTGGAAATGGGCGTCAATAAGAGACGGGCTACTATTAGAAGATATACGGTAACACTATAAACCTTGAATGTTTTAAGACAGATATTGAATCATTTTTAGTTTTAAACTGGAACACCTTGTGCTACAGTTTTCTTAGACTGTATGGGATTTTTGTCATAATTTTCTAAAGCTTGTCCAAATTAGCAACAGTAGCTATGAGAGAATGCACCAGTGGGAGGAGAATGGACAGTTAGCCTAACGGCATAGTGGAAGAAGAGCTGAATGCGTTTGTTATGAGACTTCCCTGCAAATGCGAGTGTTACTGTATCAGCCTGTATTCAGTCCAGCTGCACAGTGATTGAACCCCTTACTGAGCAAAAAAACATGTTTCTTGCTAAGAGAAGCGGAACAGAGAAACAATGTCTATTACTTTGGTAAAACTGGACCAGAAGCCTGTTCTGCACTGTAAGAGAGAATTCATTTGTGTTTTTATTGATTGTGGGAGTGGAGATGCCTCTGTGTGGACTCAGAGAGAGATTTAATGCTCAGAAAGGCCAGCCGGCAGAGAGAGAAAGATTACACAGACATATCAAAGCCTGCAGAAGACAACATGAGCATATACACTGATCAGCTATGGCACCATTGACAGGTGATGAATATTTACTTTATAGCAAACTACCAGTTCTTGAAGTTGACCACATAAGACCACTTTATCAAGTCATGAATAGAGCATCTACAGAACAGCAGTTCAGCTGTGCACTAGTTGGGACATACCAAAAGGGATCCAAGGCTCACTGATGCATCTGTGGAGTATGGTGTGATCTGAGAGAGGAGCTCCTGTTGAACAAAATGTTAATGCTGCTGTGATCGAAAGGGGTTTGAACACACAGCTAACCACAGCAGTTGAATACTAGCCTGATACATATTAGGTAGTATGTACTAATACTAACTACGAACTAATGTTCGCTAATGACGCATTGTATTTTTGTGCACTGATCTTTAACTCTACTGCTCCGGCATTGTTGTTTGCCAGTTTTCCTTGAATATTTTCGCTGATTATTCAAATAAAATCATTGCAGCTACAGTAGGTTTGGGATTTTTGTTTTACCAGCAGGCTAATGTAGGAAAAACTATGAAGCATTATACGCCTGGCGGCAGTAATCAAAGGTCCAAAATCAAACCCCAACGGCTTTCTGGGCCCAGTGTGGCACTCGGTATGAAACAGGCAATCAGACATGTCTTTATTAGACCGCAGCGGTGGGATACAATTACATGGTAATGTGAGGCGGCTCTGCGGAGGCTGTATTTACATTTACGAACGAACGGTGTTGTCCAACACTGATGTAACATAATTCTCCCCACACTTGGTATCTATTGACTGGGAGAAATTTGCTGAGTTGCAGATACTTGGAAACAGAAGAACCGGAGAATGAATCAGTCTATCTCTCTCTTTTTTTCCTCTTGTGATGTCTATGAAGGGGCTATTGAGCTTTCAGTCTGATTTATGAGCTGGAGTCAGCACGACCCCGTCACTGCTCACACAACAGAATTCCCTAAATCTCACACACTCTTCACCTCCTGGACCTCCGCTACACAAAGGCTGTCTGTCAGGGGGTTTGTGTGTGGGAACATTTTAGCACATTTTTCTCCCAAAATTGATTGGCTGGGGGTGCTTGCCAGCCGGATTTGGATCTGTGGTCAAGTCTAGTCTCAAATAGTATATATATATATATATGCTCAGCCAGAGCATAAAGACCACCTGCGTAATAGTGAGCAGAACCCTCATGATCAGCCATAACCTTAGGACCAGTTGCTGAAGAGACTTTATTTGATGTATTTTTCCCCAACAGTGTTAATTTGGTTCCTTAAAAATGTATATATATATATATATATATATATATATTAGCACTAAATAAGGTGTAGTTTTAATAAGAAAAGTTTTTTATTTTATTATTAAAACGATTTTTAATTACTTCATTAACTATTCATTCAGTGATTTACCTCTGCACTTAAATATGTAATTACATAATTAGATTGAAATACCATCGCACAATAGCAGTAATAACTCTCATGATCATTGTGCTGCTTCTCTGACTAGGGTGCCAATAGAATCATGTACAAAGGGCAGAGTTTTACTGCATCAGCTTTGTTCACTTTCATCCTTCCAGGCATTTCAGCAGGAACTGTACCAAGATGTCTTGCAGGTCCAGAAAACTCAGGCTGGTGTTCATAGATGATTTACTGTTTACGCTTAAATTACTGTTACATTTCCTATAGGTGCATGTGTGCGTGCGTGTGTGCGTGTGTGCGTGTGTGTGTGTGTGTACAAAATAAGGTCTGTGATGGTGGCAGGTTCCACTGAGGAACCCTTGAGCAAGGTACTGCCCTGCTGCACTGCTCCCCAGGTGCTGTGACCACTGTTAAATGTGTGAATGGGTCAAAGGTCACATTTCACTGTGGTGCGCTTGTGAAGATGGGGCTCACAAAAACTGTTGAAACATCAAATATAGAACCATTGTCTTCACCAAGGAACCAAGGAAGAACCATTGTTGGATAGATTGTGTTGGATAGTGTGTGTGTGGTGTAAGGCCTGGACATCGGAAGCCAGTGAGCAGCAGGCCGGCTCTGCTGTGTGATGGATGCTTTATGTGGCTGAAGTGTGACACGTTTACAGCGGCGTAATTGTGGACAGTGAGCCACTGACACATGATGATGAGCAGATGGGAGTTAAACGGCGCACTCGTTTATGGACAGCAGTTATTCGTGCTTCTGATTCATCCCCTTCACCTCATCCTATGTGCACTCACCCAAACCTCCGCCTGTATATGTCAGACGGTCAGCTGGCAAGCCAGAGGCCTTCCAGGCTGCAGATGGGGTCAACCAAACACCCAAGCTGACCATTCATCCAGTGAAATGTTCATCCATCCAACCAGTGAGGATCAGTCTGTTCCACCCCACAGAGAACAGACAGTCTGTTCTCTACTGCAGAGGAGTGTGATGTGAGGTCATGGGGAAATCTTCAGGGTGAAATACAAGTTTATAAAGCAGGGGTAACCACCAACGCTTCTGGGGAACCTGTGTTCAGCACAGTTTGACCCTGGCGGGCCAGTGTCCAGCACAGTTTAATCTTGGAGGGCCAGTGTCCAGCACAGTTTAATCTTGGAAGGCCAGTGTCTGCACGGTTTAATCTTGGAGGGTCAGTGTCCAGCACAGTTTAATCTTGGAGGGCCAGTGTCCAGCACAGTTTAATTTTGGAGGGCCAGTGTCCAGCACGGTTTAATCTTGGAAGGCCAGTGTCTGCACGGTTTAATCTTGGAGGGTCAGTGTCCAGCACAGTTTAATCTTGGAAGGCCAGTGTCTGCACGGTTTAATCTTGGAGGGCCAGTGTCCAGCACAGTTTAATCTTGGAGGGTCAGTGTCCAGCACAGTTTAATCTTGGAGGGCCAGTGTCCAGCACGGTTTAATCTTGGAAGGCCAGTGTCTGCACGGTTTAATCTTGGAGGGCCAGTGTCCAGCACAGTTTAATCTTGGAAGGCCAGTGTCTGCACGGTTTAATCTTGGAAGGCCAGTGTCCAGCACAGTCTAATCTTGGAGGGCTAGTGTCCAGCACAGTTTAATCTTGGAGGGCCAGTGTCCAGCACAGTTTAATCTTGGAGGGCCAGTGTCCAGCACAGTTTAATCTTGGAGGGCCAGTGTCCAGCACATTTAATTCTGGAAGACCAGTGTTCAGCACAGTTTGATCATGGCGGGCTAGTGTCTAGCACAGTTTAATGCTGGATGGTCAGTGTCCAGCACAGTTTAATGCTGGCGGGCCAGTGTCCAGCACAGTTTAATAGTAGCTACTTTACTTTTTTCAGTATTCACTAATGATTTTTCTTAGCAACTTTAATTAATTATTCAGTATATATAATGAATTATTCCATATCCAATATGAATTATTCAGTATCCTCTATGAAATATGAATAAACTGTTCAACTTCTAGTATGAATTATTCATTGTTTGCTATGGCCCTGTTCACACCTGGACTGAGCATAAGTGGACAGGTGTAGGTACAGGTGTGGTCAGTTATGAGCGGTCCACCTGTGATCAGATCACCTGAGCCAGGTGTGAACAGGGGCTGTGACGAATCCTGTAGTAGAGTGAGGAGCTGAAGATGTTGGTAAATGATCTGTGTTCTGCAGTCCCTCCAGCCATCGTACGCTTTGGGGAACCAGAGAAATGGCACGATACGTGTATGGTGTTCACGGTGCGAGGACACCCCCTGCCTACGCTCCGCTGGATGTACAGAGACGACGACCTGACCCAGACTGAGTACGTACTTGCCAAGATGGACATTTTTCAGGACTATCTGGAGGGCTGTCTGGTGTTTAAGAACCCCACACACCACAACAACGGGAACTACACACTGGAGGCCCGGAACGCCCTGGGCGTGGCCAGCAAGACCGTGTACGCCCACTTCATGGGGGCACCGTTCGATGGTAAGCTTTTTTCTTAATGGCTTTAATACTTGATCCTGATCTGGGGTTTACAGTAATATTGGAAAAGACAATAAAAAATTATATAATAATTTTACAAAACAATTAAGTTAACTTAATCATTAACCTTCTCATCCCTTAGCCCATACATTAGCATGACCAGTGACCAGTGACCAGTGACCAGTACTTATAAAGTCACTGAAATGATCAATCGTTCATTCGTGCATGTATTTATTTGTTCATCCATTCATTCATCTATTCATTCGTTCATTCATTTATTTGTTCATTTATTTCTTTATTTAGTTTAACTTTATTTAGTCTTTATTTAGTTTATTTACAGTTTAACCATGAGAAAGTGGAGGTGGTGGTGTCGTCTAGGAAATTGAATTTCGTGCCACTATTGATTAAAGGCTTTGGTCAGTGACCTGATCTATGAGCTAGTCTGATCTGATCTGATCTGATGTACACAGGCCAGGCGCGAGGTAAATGCTTGGATGTCCAAAGAGAGCAGTTAAAGGTCATGGGTCAACATGTCTGCATGGAATTATTCACAAGTTGCCAGTGCATCCCTCATGCTCCGTACGTGTGTCCACTACCGCGAGGCTGTAATCCAGCAGAATTTTAGAACTTGGTGGTATTGTTCTTTGAAGGGTTAGGGATGGGCTTGGTTATAATTAGACTGAGCTAAACCGGAGCTGAGAGTCTCGAGAATAGTTTCTTAACACTAAAGGTGAGAGTGTGACAGGTCCATGGATAATTATAGACTCCGACTCACGCTCTGGAAGATCACACTGCTCAGGGTGAAGCTGGAGCAGGAACATGTGATGATCTTTCTCAGCTGGAAAGCCCCTCTGCGCTGCACTGCACTACCTCCTTACTGTAAAGTGCATTATGTGCAATGAGGTAGAATTTGTACATATATATGAAACATTTCCAAAGTTCTCACTCGCCAAATGTAGTTTTTAAATATACTGTAGACAAATGTAAAATTTCATGTCTGCAACAAAAAGTTGTGTTTGCCACTGTGTTACATCATCAATCCTTTAATGTAACCATTTAATGTAACCATTGACTTCCTAGAAAAAATGTTTTTCTAAAATTCAAGTCAAAAGTCAAGTCGCCTATGCTATGGGCACTAATGCCCCTATACCGTAACAAATGTTATATTTTGCCACCTTTGCTTATAATGCTCTGGATGGTGCAGCTTGTCTTTGGCATTGAAAACTCAACATCTGGGGAAAAAACAAACAAACAAAAAAAGGTAAAATGTGGACTCATCTGACCACAGCTTACGTTTCCACTCTTTTTGTGTCTTAGATCTTAGATGAGTTCTGTTCCAGAGAAGTAGTGTTTTCTCTTTGGCTAATTCAGTTTTAGGAGCATTTCTTGATGCAGGGATGGGATTGTGTAAAGTGACGTTTCTTCAAAACCCCCATGTGGTGATATCTACCACATTACATGGCAGTTCTGAGGGCTTGAAGGTTTTCATCTACATTTTATATTTGCAATATTTGGCAGATGCTCTTATTCAGAGCGACATACTGGGTGATCAGTTGGGGGTTAGATCAAGGGCTGTGATGATTGAGTATCTTTTTTATGTTATGTACTGTAGATGATGAACGAGCTCAACTGTTTGCAATCCACTGTTGAGAAATGTCCTTTTTGAACAGAATAAATGACGACCTGCTTATTGCGCAATGTTACAAATAGTGAATAGTAGCCATAGGTTCACACCTTCATCCAGGTGCAATTACTTGGTCCCAATAATTGTACATGACCTTTGCCTGTTTTTTGATTTTGCATTAGCTGAGTCTGTTCTATTCTTGTTTGGGTGATTTGGATCTGTTTTTGAACTTTGCATTTTTGTTTTACCCTTGAAACATCTGTTTGCTTGGCATTATTATTATTAGTTGTTTTTATTTTTCCGTCTGACTCTGTTTACTTTATTTTTTCTTATGAAACAACATTTTTTTACTTAAATATTTTTCAAAGTTTTTATTTTATTGCGTCCCAACATTTATGAGTGTGATCAGTTCTAAATATGTTTACATTTACAATCATATTTGTTTAGTACTATTGACAGTTAAATAAAGGTTAAATAGAATTATTCATATACTTCTTTATATTCATCCATACATGTTTAACTTGGCCACTTTATTAGAAACTTGTACAGTATGATCTGCCTCTCGAAAACGTCCAGCCATGATGGTCACGTTGGACATCAGTAGATGGGCTATAATCTCTGATTGTACCCCAGCAAGGTGGACTTACAGGGGTGTTTCCGATAAAGTGGCCATACACAATTGAAGCTATGTAGCAGAGAAACAGGCTTTCCTGTCTGACTTGAAACTCTGCCATCGCTGCTAAACACATTTTCTCCGAAAGCGATGTAAACATTGCGGGTGGTGTAAAGAGGCTGTTAATGCAATGTGCTGAAATGGATTGTTATGAGTCTTTTGAGTCCTTGTGCACTGGGGGTGATGTATCATTGTTAATATCATAAACTGAAAGGGCTCTTTCTGTTTCTTCCCAGGAGATTATGTAGAATACGGTGAGTGCATCTCTTAATTGTTTGACTCATGCATTTTTTAATATATTAATCATTAGCTTCGCCATTTGCTGTTTGAACAAATAATGCATGAAGCCATTTATGCATGTGCAGCCTGAATATACAGCAGTGGTCCTTAATGGCTTTGGTAGGAATTAAGCTGAATCAAAATGAAGCTCAAAGAATAAAAAGCCTGTTTTCACACACGCACACACACCCACACCCACACAAACAACAACCACATACACACACCAACACCACAAGCTCATATGCCCAGAACTTTGTCAACACGTCTGAAAGAACTGCATCTGTTCCTTCAGTCTGACGACAGGTCGCATAGAACAGCATCCGGACAGAATTACACCAATCTATTTAAAAAGAAACGTGTGTAAATGTTTCTTTTATTGTCTTTCCCACAGACAGAGCCGGTAAAATTCATGCAGTTTTGCCAACGTTGTGACTTTTTGATCTTCTATACTGACAAAACATCCAGTAAAAAGCAAAAAAAGCAGAGGCACAAGTAAACATCAGAACACATCTGCATTAAACCTCTTTGTAGGTGTGAATGAGGTGAAAGTGGGGAATCATGAGAGAACCAATGCCTCCCTTAGTTCCTGCCCCAAAAGTCAGATCCACAAGATGCGAGTAGAGTTCACTGAGGCTTCCTCCTGAGCATTTTTGTGCGACACAAATCTAGCCGTCCTGGGAAGAGCCCCATAGATTCCGGGTCACTGAAACAGGGATTTAGAAAGGACAAATGGGATAAACCCAAGAACACTTTACCCAAATTACCGACGCCCTCCTGCGTGGCCACTAAGAGAACCAGCAGTCAGAGCAGACTGAGAGGAACCCAGGTGGTGAGCAGGAACAATAGCGCTGAAAAGGCTTTCATCCCAGGTAGAATTCATCAGCACTGATTGCTCCCATGAGCAGCAACCCCTGCTCCCTCTACCCACAGATGGCATCACAGCCTTGGGGAGTGGTGCCTCCGTCAACCAGGGAGGGGAAACCACACATCCCACCACACCGGCGCTTGTTGGGTCCCCGTGCTCCTTTGCCTTTCACGCAAGAGTGAAAAATTACCTTCTGCAGTCAGTGACTGACATCACGTCTGCCTTTCCTAGTGCTCTAGCTTCACCCGTGTTTATTGTTGTTAATTATTGTTGACTGAAGTAGAATCAGCTTCTACAATTACAATGTACATTGTTCTACAGATCTAAAGACACTATAGAGCTTAGCAGAAGGGTCCATCCTGAGAAAAGACCTTACCTTGATAGCAGCATGTGTCTCTCTAAAACATTTGTTTTGCAGTCATTGACAACAGCACCGCCCCCTTTCTAACTCCGTGTCTGATGCTGATCACAGATTTATGTTCAGATCTTCTTCTTCCTCTGGGTCTGGATTATGGTCGTACAGCATCTAGCAGTAGGCGTATCATCCTCTCTTTCCAGAAACCTTGGTAGCGATGCTCCATTGACTGAACGTCCTGGTGAGAACGTTCTCCTCGCTCCACACTCACCGCACCTAGATTTTCTGGAAAGATCTCTAGATGGGAGCAGGACATAAGTTCACAGGCAAGTTTCTGCTCTGAATCAGCAGCTTCTGAACTCCTCCCTCGTGTGTAGGAGACCTATGGTCCAGGAAGTACTGGAATAGCCGTTCCAGAGGAGCTGGGCAGCACTGGATTTGTCTGATTCTACCAAATATCATACAGTATCTCATCAGCTTCATCACAACAGCTATACATCCTGGAGAAAAGTTAAACACAGAATTGAAACCAGCATGACAAATTAACTGAATGAAAATCAGCAAAAAATTAGCACTATGCCATCCACACCCACCTTAACTCCCACCATCCCCTCACTGCATCAAAAGTAACAACCAACCACCATACACAGAGGATGGGATGCCATTCAGTTACATTAGATGCGGTTACCGATTGTGTGATGTCATCTCGCAATTTAACGACTTTTTATGTCATTTTAAAAACCCCAGTACTGAGATTTTTTGGCCACACTGAATATATTTACTCCTTAAACAGAGTCCTACTGCAGTTCTAGATATTTTTGTTGTTTCCCAAGTTGCTGCTTTTGTACTTCTACTCTGGTTTATAATGTTTACAGAGAGTTTATGACATTCTACTCACATTATGCTGGAACAGGATAAAATTAACCCTTGTTCTGTTGAGAATGGCTTCACTTACTGTTTGAGGTTTCACTATTTTATGGAAAAAAAATCTTCAAAATAAAATCATTTTCCCATCCAATCCCTTGGGCCTAATTAAAACCCACTAGACTGAAAATGAGTGAAGCCTAAACCTTCCCTTTAGCCACAAAGTAGGCTTCCGAAAGGTGATGAAACCCATAGTCCCCTAAAGCCTCTTCCACATAGTCCCAAGCTTCACTGAATAAAATCTTCCGAGACCCCAAACAGAAGGCATGAATAGTTTTTAATAAAAGGCAGAAATAAAAATTGTTTTCATACAATTAGGAAAAACTGTGAACTGCTCAACAAATTTTAAGAGGTTTTTTTTATGCCTTTAAAGGTTTGGAGCGGGTCTGAAAATAATTAAAATAGCTAATATTTTTATTTAACATTTACAATTTTAAATAGATAAATAAATAATTAAATAGATGAATAAATAAATCATTTAAATACTTTAAATAATGAAAGTATAAAATTTTAGTGTTGTTATAATAAAACATATTGCACAAAAATATCACTACACTGCATAACACTACTAGACTGCACTACACCACACTTCACTAGACTACACTGCACTACACTTCACTAGACTGCACTACACCACACTACACTGCACTACACTTCACTAGACTACACTGCACTACAGTACACTACACTACACTACACTGCACTACAGTACACTACACTAGACTACACTGCACTACAGTACACTACACTAGACTACACTGCACTCCACTACACTAGATTACACTGCACTACACTACACTACACTGCACTAAAGT
>JBBIGC010091666.1:0-10091 GCA_037576955.1 Lepidarchus adonis
TATTAATTATTAACGATACTCATCTATGGGAATCTGATACAAAAATTTACATTTGATCAAAAACGTCTTAATAATGAAATAAAATCAATATTCTACCATTAATTTCTATTAATCTTAGCAATTGTTAACATTTTCAAAACATTTTTGTGATGTGTAGTGAAGTTTCTCCCACAAATGACACACCCACAATAGTAAATATGAACTTATCCTCTCATTCACTGTGAAAATGTTACATTTTCTTTTTTTTGCCATGTTTTTGATAAGAAGCCACATTCAGCTCTTTACTCTCCACAATACTGACCATTAAACTAGAATAGAACAGAGTTGACCTAAACTAGAATGTGTAAAAAAAAGTGTAATAAACATGTTTTAATTGCATTTTTAATATTGTTATTTTCAAATACATATAAACGCAGATGTGATTAAAGAAGAACAGGATACAATTATATTTTAGATTCGTCTTACTGGTGAGTTTTTGGAACAGGAACCAGGGTGCCCCCAAAATCCGCTTGAGGTGCCCACAGGCACCATGTTGGTGACCCCTGATCTAGACTTACATAAGGCCAGAGCAGAGATTTGAACAAGAAAAGATATACAGTGGCAAGAAAAAATTCTGCCTGAATTTATCATGCGAACTGATCTTCATGTCAAGGGTATTGCCATAATGTGCCTAAAATATTTACACAAACAAATCTGACCTTCTAATGCATTTTTTGAGACCAACCATAAACAACTCATATTGCTAGTGGGAAAAGTATGTGAACCCTTAGAATGAATAACCTCAACATTTTCCTGTAGCTGTGGATCAGACCTGCACATCATTTAGGAGGAATCTTAGCCCATTCTCCCAGCAAAACTGTTTTAGCTCCGTTATATTGTTTGTATGTCTCATGTGTACGGTTGTCTTCAAGTCATTCTATAGCTTCTCTACTGGGTTGAGGTCTGGACTCTGACTTGGCCGCTCCAAAACTATTTCTTTCTTATAAAGCCAGTCTGTTGTGAACTTGCACCAGGGTTTTGGGTCATTGTCCTGTTGCATCACCCAACTTCTAGAGTTTCATTCGACATTAAGACATTATTCTGAAGAATTTGTTGATCCACTTGGAAATTCATCTTCATATTAATCATTGGAAGCTGTCCAGACCCTGATGCAGCAAATCAGGCCCAAATCCTGATGTTTTTTCAACCATATATTACTCCTGGGATGATGTTTTCATTATGATATGATTTATTTTATGCCAGATGTAGTGCTGGGTCTAAAAATCGTAGTTTAATAAGTCCACAAAAAAATATTGCTGTGGAGTGTCAGCATGGTGCCATTCAGGTGGGTTCTTTTTCAAAGCAGTAGCTTCCTTCATGGTGTCTCGCCTTAGACATCCTGCTTGTTCAATGCTTTACATACTATAGACTCAAGAACACAGAGGTTAGCCAGTTCCAACGACACCTTCGAATCTTTGGCTGTCACTCTGGGTTTTTGTTGTTGCTTTTTTCCCTCATTAATGAGTGCTAATGAGGTCATTTTGACTGGGCACCCACTTCTTGGCTCTAGCTCTAGCCTTCACAATAAGGCCTCAGATCCTTCCAGCACACCTACTTCAAGAACTGACTGTTCACTTGCTGCCTGGTAAATGTTACGGTAATGAAATAACTACAATGTTATTCACTTCACCTGTGAGTGGTTATGGCTCATGGGTGTCTATCTGCAGGTTTAGGTTGAAGAGGTAAAGAAGAAGAGGCATAAAGGAGTGATGGAAGGGGGACATGAAGTTCAAAGTGTTGTCATTCTTCCCTGTGTGCTGTCCATCAGTGATGCAGTGGCTGATGGAGAAGTGTCTGGTCCATGTCTCAGAAAGGAAATGACACCGTCACGTTCTACCCAGAGCCAGTGATGTGGTCTGAGTGATTCAGATCCAGTGATGCAACTTCCTGCCGGCAGTGAAAGCGGAATTTTTTTTTGGTTTATGGACTAATGCCTGCGGGGGCTGTCGTGTGTGTGTGTTGAAGTGTGTGAGGTGCGTGTGAGACACTATGTAAACACAGAGGAGGGATTCATCGGGGCAGTCCCGGTGGAGGAGCGCGTGTGTCTGAGCGTGTCTTCTGTCTGGGGCTGGTTTACACTCTCGCCATTTCTGTATGAGTCACCGTCTGGAGGATTACAAGCTCAACCACTTTCAGAGCGAACCGACTAATAAATGACTCTCTCACTGACCTCCTGCATTGGAGGGAGAGGATGACCTCCATCCCTGAACGCTGGCTAAACTGTCTAAGCTACTCTAATCACACTGGAACCTTCCTCACTCCAAATGTGTTTAATCTAACACATTATGGTTGTTCTCTGAAGTTTATTTTGGTTTCTGATCTTCATTAATGAAGAAAAAGCCATGTTATTTTGGCCCCACTTTACAATAAGTCACCCCGTGCTTATGAATGCTCTATAATTCATTTATGAATAGTACAAAAATAATTAGGTTATAAATATGGCAAAATGTATTCAATATTAAATGAAAATGTAATTATTTACTGCAGTTTTTTTTAATCAAACCCACGACCCTTTGGGGGTCTCTTTAACCATTAGGCCACAGCTGCCTCCATTATCAGTTATAACACATATGAAAATGGCTGCCATGCTGTCACACCAAAATCTCAGCCAAAATCTCTGTAAGCGCTGGATATAAACACACTCAGTTACTTTATCCAAGTGTAAACCTACTTCCATTCCTACCCAAGTTATTCAAAAGACGCATTATGTGTTATAACTGCTTATTAATGATATTTTTATCAATTTCATTTACAACATAATAATTAATAATAATAAACTAGTTATAAACCATTCATAATCTCTTTAAAACATCTTATTTTACAGTAGTACCATGATTTTTAACATTTTAAATATTATTTTCACAAAAATTTTAACACATTCTCACATCCGATGCATTAAATGCTGAGGCTTGCTCAGTAGCCCCAGTTGTATGGCTTGCGATTCCATTGGCTGGGCCTAGGCCTCACAGAGAAATGAACCAGGGTGTTCAGTGCAATTGTTCATTTTTTAAAACATCTTTATATATATATATACTGCACTTATTGCGTACACATTTTGGCCCACCCACAACACTTTGGTTTTTGATTTGTCAGTATCTAATAATGTGATGTGGTTTAATTCTAGGGCGATACGATTTAGCGAAGTAGCATGATGCTAAATGCTAAATATCACTTATTAGCAAGAATAGCATTGTGGCTCAGAGCGATGGCCATTCTGAGGCTATAGGCCAGATCTTAATCTGAGACCAGTTTTGAGTTGGGGTTTGAGTGAGTTTTACTGGAATGAAAGTGAGAAGGGTGGTGGAGGAGGGAGTGGAGAGGATACCTGGGTTCCATAACAATTTGGGAGAGAGGGAGCTTGGTTGACCTGTGGGGGTGAAGGACCTACCACCTAACACCTGTGCTCCAGTGCAAACCCGGGGACCGATTAAGTATAATGTATAATGAATAAGTATAATGTAAATGTATGCATTTAAAGTAAGTTAAGTTACCCTCCCCTTCTTCTGAGAAGCAGGAATCAGTCCTTCCATTCTGCAAAAGAAAAAGAAGTCTTTCAAATTCAAGACCTCCCCTGAGGAAATGTACTTACCTCAGTGTTGTGATGAGTTTGGATTTATGGGCTTTTTGCAGCCTGTGTGTGGGTTTTTAACTTTCTTCCATTCACAGTGACAGCTGCAACTTGTCGAGACTGAAGCTAAACTAAATTCATCATAGGTCTTGTGGAGGCACTTAGCATGAATGTTAACATGATGCTGTTAACATCAAAGTCTCTACTGGAGCCACAGGCTAAAGAAAAAACATATTGGAAATATATGCGATGTAAAGGCTTATATAAGGCAATAATCAGTCAGTGGCATAAATTAAATTTACTTAGTAAGATGTCCTAAAATAACCAATAAATAATTCTAGATCAGAAAAACAGATTTCATTATTTAATTCATTTATTTCTTTGTGTGTTTGATCATTTTTCAAGGCAATAATCCATTTGCTTTTAACTTCAAGATGTAGATATTTTGATATAATTATTTTTATTTATTACTTATTTTACAAAATAAATGTTGCTTACCCTGTGGAAATGTTAAATAATAATAATTAAAAAAAAATTAATATTCCATTTTGTTCTGCTGCAAATTTACATAAAGTTCTCCAAAAATTATATAAAATATACAGCTGTTTTGCAATGTAGACATTAAACTTCTCCATGTGCTGTAGCAACCTTTTGGTCATGAAATTCCCCTTATGATTGAAGGGTTGTGGGTTCGAGTACCAGCCCAATGCTGGTACAATGTTGAGAACTTCCCAATGCTCCACATGTGATGGGTCAAATACAGAGGTCACATTTCATAGTGGTACACGTTGTGTGATTAACAATGATAAAATATTTACACTGAAAGCTGTGGTTTTACCACAATGAAAGCTGGTTGCTCCTTGTTCTGTTGGGTCATTGGGATAAGTCAAGATAAAATCCTGAGAGTTTGGCAACTGCAGCCATCCTCTCCTTCTTTCCTGTTTACTTGATGGTCGTTGCGCAAAAACCTTGTCTTTCCCACTAAAAGACAATGGGAAACAGTGCAGTCTTTTATCTAGTGTCAAAACATTTCTGCTGGATCGATGCCATCAGTAGCAGCTGGTAGAGTTGACGTTCTTTGGAAAGTACTTTAGAATAGCTCCTCAATTTAGTTTCAGATTTTTTTAATTGCTGCTTTACTTACTATATGTTAAAATGACATTTGACATTCTTCTCTTGACTGAAAAATAATGAAACAGACTGGCTTATGTTTGTTCTTCAGAATGTTCTTTGGTTCTTTCCTCACTGAAATTTTCCCCCTTTTCCTAGTCTTTAAATTGGGACTGTGTCCAGCACTGAACATCCCATATTCGCTGAAAATATAAAAATGTATATTGAAACTGTTGTCCATGTTTGCAAACTGCGCTATTGGCAGAGTGATATGAACCCCAAATCTGAAGTACAAAACCTGTTCCCATGGTGACGGGCGTTATAAGAAATAATGCCACATGTCTGGGACACCTTTCCAGTCAAATTCAATGGAGTGTTCATTCTTGAGCCATATAATAAGAAATAATATCTGACAACCAAGTGGCAAAAATACTATTAGCAAATGACTCTTTGGTTACAATTTATAACTTTATTCTGTGTTAACCCATTATAAGTCTACTACCCAGTCCCTTAGGAAGCAGAAAACCAGGAATTGCTCATGTTTTAGCTCACACACACAAGGAAAAATGTATCATGCTTTGATAGCGGAAGGGAAGCATTGCCAGGACTAAGTAGAGCATTAGCTGAATGCAGACGTGCACTCTGCACATCTGTGGCAGCCTGTACCTGTTACTGGCCAAACCCATTTCCCAACGCAGTGACATTACACAGCAGCCGAGCATGTTTGCTGAGTGATTCAGCAGAAAAGATCCATATTTCCTGTGACAAAGCAAAAAATGACACTTGAGAATGGGTTCTACAGGGTTAAATAGAGAGATGGCCCATCTCCTACAAGAGGAGCATGCAAACAACCCACCCAAACTCATATACCAGCCTTACCACCATCAGGAACTAGTCACAGCGGAAGAAACACTGCATGTCCCTACATAGAAAAGCCAACTATCTGTGCTATGAAAGCAGATGTTCCTCGTTTGTCTTTATCACATCCTGTGTATTATTTAGTCAGGAATTACTAAGCGAAAGTGTGTATATTATTCTTCTATGTCTGGAGTGAGGATGGATTGTGTCACACCAGACAGACTGGACCAAACCAACAATGGCCAGTGACTGTTCAATCTCACAAAACGTAGACTTCAAACTTCTACGATTATGTCCCAGTAACGGCTCAAACTAGGCCTGTTTCAGCCTGGACAGGCCAAGACGGGATGACAAGTAACAGAGAGCAGCTAGACTCTCAAAACTCTTGGCCTCTACCAGCCAAAAGCAATGAAACCGCATTCGAAAGAGCTGCTCACCAGGTGTAGAGAATGGAGTCGGATTTCTGCTGACTTAGATAGCGGTGATGATATAGAACAGGGCTGTTCAACTACTGGACCAGGAAAACCAACATGGTTGGGTAATTCAACACCCCTAAAGGCTGTTCATTGGAAGGTTTGTTGAATTAGGTGTTTAATCCCAAATCTGTGATGAACAGTGGCAAGTTCACAATATTTTCTAGTTATTTGAGTTGGTTTACTGGACATGCGTCCAGGTTCAACCTCCTTTGTGAATATCACATGCGAATTGATGACCCCCGTCCTAGCAACACCTCTGGTTTCAATAGAACTAGAGTGACTGAAACAGACTCAACAAGCGAGAGACTCAATAATCTAAATGAATGTGTTTTTTAGAACTTGCATTTCAAAGCATTTACATGCAAAAAACGTTGCAACATGGAATTAAAACAGAATGCAACCAAAAGCTTCTTCTTACAGCCAAGTGTGCTCACCCTGCCTCCACACTGGGTCTAGAACCGTAACAGCAGCATTAAACACTCATTAAACATGCTAATAACTTGGCTTGGCATATTAGAGTCTTATAAACGTATAAGAGGCTTATTAAACATGCTTTGATGATTTAAATAAGATAGATGGTCTTGGAAATGGCTGGATTTGTCCTCACGCCGCAGGCCTGCTGGTATGTAAATGTTTGGAAAGTAAAGATTGTGGTTGAGGTTGCTTACGGCTTCGTTTGAAAGATGAAAAATGTTCACGTACCTAAGGCATAAAGCGAGAAGCCCACCTTAGCTCTAATATTACTAATGGAAAACAAGCTTTTTATGCTGGGCAATTTGCAACAAAGTGTTGTTCCCATTCAAATGGGCTGGTAGGAATGGGGAAGTAATAGATACCTAGTAGACCACCCCCCTCAAATATTTTACAACTACTTTAGTTTTAGGAGTTTTACAAACTCCTAAGACTTTGAATGGATTCCCTCACAAAACCCACAAAATACATATAAAGGCAAATTCAGCGACAAGTCAATGGACCAATCACAACTGTCCTTGATGTGCAGGGGCGGGTCTAAGATCTTTACAGAAACACAGTCTTCAGTAGCAGAAGCAGATTTGCTTTCACTGAAAACCAATGTACAATTGAAATGACTGATAAAATCTAATAAAAGTAAGTTTGTGCTGTTTGCCGCAAATAATGGCTTAAATACACAGCACTATAACATAAAAAATAAAAACAGCAAGGGCTGTTAACAGCATTATTCAGTTTTCTTAACAATAGTAAAAATTTGTAAAAATGTATAACTTTTATTTTATTTAATTATGATACTGTCTTACTCTGTAATTCAACATTTTTCATGTTTTTAATCCACAATATCAGTAATTGACATGTTTTTAAACATCAGCTATTATTTATACTTTAAATATACCAGCTGTAGTTATTCTGACACCTAATATTTTACAACAACATTAATAATAATAACAATAAAGTAAAGAGAATTCTATGTGAAGTAATGTTCATTTTTTTCTGACAATTAATTTATTTTAATTACCAACAAGGTTAAAATACAGCATATGTTTAGTTTATTTACTTAATTGATATTTAAGATTAAATTTGACAGTATTTTGAGATGTACGTATTTATTTATTTGGTTATTATAGTGTACATTTTTTTCTCATTGTATTACTAATTTCTTTTTGTCAAAAGTTCAAGAAAATCAGCGTTATGTCACGCTATAGTCACAGTGTGATTTCTACAGGAAATGGAGAGGCGTTAACCCCTCTAATTCATTCTTGTCATTTGGCAAGAAGACATAGCTGTTCTCACTGGTGGTCTGGTTTGGGTAGATGTTTCTCGGGCTTGGGTTGTGGTCATGTTCTAAAGTTAATTCTGTGAGCTTGGGTTTGGACCAAAATTTCAGGCTTAAAGTTCTTATTCTGCCTGGCCAACCTTGCTGAATAGGGCCGTGTATTACATTACCACAATCATCTTGGCTTACCACAGGGGTCAGTGGCTGTGGTAGGTTTGGGAAACACCTTTGTGAGTGTTCTTCAGGTTCTCAGCCCAAGATATATGAAGGTAAAGAGAAGACTGCATGCTAAGTAGAAAATTACTTTTTGAATTCTTGGCTTTTTTTATGACCATGTCTGCTGGTCAGTGGTCGTTCCACACATAAGGTCAGTGTAAATCTCGAACCTGTTGGGTCGGTGCCATGGGGCGGGTATCACTCAGCAGCCTGCAGTGTGGTGTGTTTGGAGAAAGTCTTTACTGCCCTGCTGCTTCACTATAAAGGTTTTGGACATGGCGAGAGGGTAAGAAGGTCAGTCATGCATTTACAAGAGCCTTTGTGAAATCAAGCATCAGCAGCACTAAAGGAACAGCCACAGCTTTGTCATCTTTTACTCGTCCTTTTGCAACACAATTGTATTTTTTGTTCTTGAAATAAGGCACACAAAATGTAATGCAAAAAAACCTTTAAAACTACGCAAACTGGTCACACTGGTATCTTTGCTACTCATAAAGTCTCTTCTCCAATTGGAAAAGCCAAAGAAGCTTGGAGATGTTCGTCACTACTTTCAGGAGGTCGGACCTTCTAAGAGCTGTTTCAACTGAACTGATTGGATGCAAAACAAACAAGAACATCGACACATTCATACAATATGTTCATTCACCGACACCAGGACAAGGACACACAGTTTTAAATACACAACCAGAAATAAGGAACACCTGGTAAAGGGCATGAGCTGAACAATAACACGTGACCCAAACAAAAGCATGTGGCAAAGAAAACAAAAGCACAATGCGACAGAAATCACAGACACATTACCAGAAACACAGGGCAGTACATGTGACAGCTGGCACATAGATGATCTACCAGCTTGGTTGTCACCATGCCAAAGTCAGTGGCAACTGTAAATGGTCAGCAAGTTCATTATGGCTCCAAGTGTAAGACAGACTCTACAGTAAAGATCAGTAACTGTTTCACTTCGTTACTGCTGTGGATGTGATCCATGTGTTTATTTTACCCTTAGCTCTCGTCGCTAATGAACTACAACTCCCAGAAAGCAACTCTCTTTCCACTTCTTTTCCCTGGGTATTACCCACCTACACCATACACTACTTAGACCACAATGCATTGCTCCATATGAAACACAACAACAATCTACAACAAACACCTACGAGAGAGACTCATGACCAGTTCCAAAGTCAAGTCTAAGTCAAAATGAATTTTTGGTCAAAATGAAAATGATGAGCATGGATGCATTGTGTGTAGGAAGTGTATAAATGAATTTTGGCCGGGAAATGGCTATGACTACATATATGGTATTGTATAAGTATATTTAGTATAGTATTTAGACAGGCTTTAAGTGTTTTTATTTTTTATTTTCACTAATATTAGAATCAATACAAATAAAACTAATACAGTAAAGAGCATATGGTTCTCAGTGTGTTGGGTTCCCCTTTCCAAAGTTGGAATTATTTGTAGTTACTATCAAATGTTAAATTGGGTTCAAATCAAGAGTTTCACACATTCAATACACACAAAAAATGTTACGATTTTTTAAATCTTAATTTATTATTATTTTTTTTACTGCTTTTTTGTTGGTTTGCAGTTATTTTAACTTTTGTTTCTACTGCAGAAAGACACTCGCTGCTGCGATAAATGGGAACAGACTTTTGCACAGTATTGTTTAATCAATTACTTTGTTACTTGAGAAAACAACATTAATTTAACAACAATATTTTTCAATGGCCGTGTCTGAGAGCAAATAGCAATGGGTCAATAGAAATAAGCAAGTGTGAGACAAAACATATTGAGTCCACACTCAAGTACTACAGCCCTGGTTTAGACCTTCTGTAATTTTATGAATATATTTTATGTAGAGAAGCTTAAACTCATTTACTGCAGTTCAGTTACTCAATAGGTTTATGATTCTTGGTTATGAACGTGTTTAAATTTGTTAGACTTAATGTCTGAATAAACTGCATGAATAGGCTTGGCATTTAAGGCCTTTACTTCATGTTTGCTCGTGTGTGTGTGTGTGTGTGTGTGTGTGTGTGTGTGTGTGTGTGTGTTCCCCAAATGGCGTTGTTTTCTAAAG
>JBBIGC010091694.1:0-10090 GCA_037576955.1 Lepidarchus adonis
GTGTGTGTGTGTGTGTGTGTGTGTGTGTGTGTGTGTGTGTGTGTGTGTGTGTGTGTGTGTGTGTGTGTGTCTGGTGTGTGTGTGTGTGTGTGTGTGTGTGTGTCTGGTGTGTGTGTGTGTGTGTGTGTGTGTGTGTGTGTGTGTTGGTATACAGCATGACATTCGTGAAGGTTGTTATTGGTGCTTTCATATTTTGTAAGAAATACAAATTTGGTTTACGGCTAAAATGCCAGAATGTAAAAAGCCTCTTGTCATTTACTCTTAAAACTCTTAAAAATAAGGCTTCCAAACAGATGCCACATAAAAAATTAATAATATCACTACTGTGCATAAACTAAAGCCATTTATGACAACTGGCAATAACCTGTTAAAAGGCTTAATCTAAGAAAAGTCTATTGTCATTGCATTATTTGTGGTGAAATGTGCTAAAGTACCTTTTTTACAAGAGGCATTTGACAGACTAAACCTAAATATTAATGTAGGTCACTTATCTTTAAAGACTTAGGTAGGTTTCCTTTAGCCTTATGCATGCAGCCCTTCAGGAAATTGTCACTAAAATAATATTTTAATAATTATTTCTGCTTTCTTAACAATTCTTAAAGTTGGTTCTTTAGAAAACTCTTTATGGAAATGCGATGTGTGACTGTGAAGAACCTTTTTTGTGACTTTACCCCTAATTTTCTACCGTATTTAGTTACATTTACATTTACAGCATTTGGCAGACGCTCTTATCCAGAGCGACGTACATGGTGAGCGGTTAGGTGCCTTGCTCAAGGGCACTTCAGCTGCTGCCCAGTCCCGAGAATCGAACCTGGGACCCTTTGGTCACAAACCCACTTCTCTAACCATTGGAGAGAGGGAGGGCAGTTCTTCCCACCTAGAAACAGCAAGTCCACTGATGAGCTTAGCGTCATGGTGCCAAAGCAAAACACGATTCTTTACTAAAAAAAAATATTTTCTCATTTCAGCATATTTTAGCATAGCATATATATTTTATTTTATTTCTCAATATGTTCAAATCAGCAAATAAATACAAACTATACACTAAAATTAGCCATCCATCAATCCATTCCCCAATTCGCTGGACAACAGAGACAGATAACCATTCACATGCCCTCAAACATGTTAGCAATGTAGAGTCAACCTAAACCCCAAGCCTTTGGACAGTGGGAGGAAACCGGAGAAACCGCATAAAGGGTGGCTGACCTAGTGCTTCTACCACTGCACTACTTCAGCTACATAAAAGAAGCTAAAATGATTTCTGCTTATTTTCACTTATGCCAACATGTAATCTGACTAGGGGTGTGTAAACTTTTGCACAGGACTGTACTCTTTGTCCAGTGGTATTTGGATTGTTAAAGTCTAGCTATTTGCATTCCTTTTGGCCTTGTTAATGAAGCTTATAGCTTCCCAATGTCCCCATCCCCACATCTTTCAAAATGTACTTAAGCTAAGAAACGCAAATCCAAAGTTTCACTGTAGGATGAAAGTCAGGGGTTCTCCAGGCTGCTCAGCAAAACATGACTCGTCACCTCTGTCTGTCTGAAAACTGTCCAGAAGGATGCTAGTTTTTTTTCCTCTGTTGCCTTCCATTAAAGTAGTGACAGGTCCCCACCCTTCCATACTGAATGTTCTACGGTGTGAGCAAATAGAACAGTTTAGAAGTTCCTCATTTCCTGTCTGATTTTGTGAAATTGGGAAGGAATTGCTTCTTTTCTGTTTTTTATGAGCACAACACCTTTTCCATATTTATCAGCTTGCATTTAATTGCATTTTAATTGTCGTTATTAGGCAATCCTATTTTGATCTACAGCTCTCTCCCACTCACTCTCTCCAGCCGTATTTTGCATAAGGCTGCTATGGATGTTCTCTCTGGGGTGGGGGAGATAATGGACAGGGAGGCTTTATCAGACTGGCTGAGTGACTAGCTGCCATTGTCTCTGCATATTCACAAAGCCTCATTGTAATTAGCCTGTGTGGTAATCAGAAATGGGGTAAAACGCTGCTGTCACTCAAACTCTGTTGTTTTTAGGGTTATATTGGGCCCATTGTTCTGTGTTCTCCATCTGCCTATTGTCTCTAAAGGCTGACAGGATTGCTGAAGTCTCTTTTTTTACTAGCCACAATTAACTAAAGTTTATATCCCTTTTATGAGTTCTGCCTTCACTTTGCATTTGTTTTTTGTATTTAAAGTTGGTACCAGACTCACACTTTCGCCTTTCTTTGAGAAAATCTGTGGTTGATGAAGTCTCCACTGAAGTTTTTATCTCGTTCCACAAGATGGCTGTAAATTCCTTAAAGAGGCAGTGCCACACTATTGGAAAATTCATGGAGCATTGTCTTGACCAGAGAATACTGATGTACTAAGCCTTTTCTGTAAGTTTCAAATACAAATAGAATGCAAATAACCATAAATGCCTCTCTGGATGTCTATCGAAGGAAAAATGACTTTTAACTGCGGTTACTTTAGTCTTCTGGTAAAATTTCTGTTTTTAAGGAGTCCTTCAACTGATTACTTTGTCTTGATGGTAGAACGTCATAGCTGTCCTCACTGCACCAAACATCAGACAGAAAATTGAGCCGATCAGAAAAGAGAGATCTCGCAGGCTGATACATAGAACTGAATACAAATGTAGCAAATATTCAAATTATTTAGGCCCAATATTTAATTTTGAATTCTTGCATTTTCTATATCCCAAAACATAATATGTATATATTGGTTCTTTTATTTTCTGATTATTTTTCTCTATTTTGCTGCTATTTTAATAGTTTACCCTCTAAAAAGTGCTAATTACATTCACAGGGTGTAGGTACATTTGCCCGTCCAAATAAAATCTCACTCTAATATTTCGTTGGACCACCTGTGGCATTGACTGTATCATTCCGATAAGCTTCTGCAATGTCACAACATTTCTTCCCATCCAGAGTTGCATACATTTTCCCCCAAAGATCTCATAGAGATCATGGGAGAGTTGGACCGCTACGCAAATCCCACACATCCCAAAGATTCTCAGTGAGGTTAAAGTCTGGACTCTGGCCAAAATGAAAATTATGTCTCATGCTCCCTGAACCACTCTCACAATTTAAGGCAGATGAATCTTTGCATTGTGATCTGAGAATATGCTTGTGCCATCAGGGAAGAAGAAATTAACTGATGGAATAACCTGATAATTTAATATTTTCAGGTAGCCATCTGACCTCATTCTTTGGGCACAGAATGTTGTTGAACTTAGACCTGATCATAGCTCTGCCCCACAGGCTTGTTCAGTAGGCACTAATCATGATGGGCGCATCACTTCATGTGCCTCTCTTCTTACCTTGATGCACCCATCACTCTGGAGCACAGTAAATCTGGACTCATCAGACCTTCTTCCATCTTTATGTTGCCTAGTAAATTGAAGCCTTTTTTGCAAGTAACCTCACTGATCAGCTACACAGCTGTTTAGTCCCAATTGCTTGAGTTCCCTTCACATTGTGTGTGTTGAAATAATCTAACTTTCACTATTTACATAATAATGAGTTCTGCTGTTCTTTTCTTTACAATTTGATTTCACCAAACGGTTAAGTGATTGCTGATCATGGTCATTCATGATTCTTTTCTGACCACATTTCTTCCGCACTATACTTCCTGTTTTTAATAATGAGTTGGACAGTTTTTAACCCAATTTTAGTAGTTTCAGCAATCTCCTTAGATGTTTTCTTTTCTTGATGCCAGAAATTTGACCCTTAAGAAACAGATTAACATCTTTTCCATGAACACAGGATATGTCTTCCAGCATGGTAGTTTAAGTTAGAAGCTACTCACTCCATCAGTTAGGGTTAAATGTGTAAACGTGTTGCCAGCTGAAACATAATCATCCATGCATTAATTATCCAATCCTCTTACCTATTTGCTGTGTTAAATCCTGGCCGTGACATTTTTTGGACAGGCGGTGTACATACCTATCATATATTTCTGTCTTTATTAAGCTATATCTGTCTTCTAGCTAGTAATACCATGCCTGTGGCACAGTTTTATTTATACATCATCAGAAGCCTGAAGATGGTCTATCTGCAAATTCAGGAGAACGAGAGAAAGTGCCTCTAATTAACCCGGACAGTTAAATTTGACTCATAGATACCCACTCTTTTCTAATGAAGTCCTCCAGTTATCTATTCTTGTCTGGTGAAGTGGGGATGTTGTGCCCATCGTCTTCCTTTAAGTGGGTCAATTACATATTAGCATCATGTTTCATCCCCTTATGACCTTATTACCATCTCGATTGTATTCTGCATAACTACAGCTCCTTTTGTCCTTTCCTTTGGTTGCTCATGCACAAAACACACAGGGTGGTAGTCATGTCTGACACTCTGACAACAGTTTATAATGACTTGAATTTATTGTGATGTCTTTATCATATTAGAGTACTAAAGAATGATAAAAACAATAAAACCACTGTTTCTTTGTTAGGAAATAGGGTAACAATTAAGTGCATAATTACAGTGCATGCATATCATACAAATAAGATCTTCCTAACTCATATTTATTTTGACATTACTGTACATTGAAGATTTTTAAAGTGCCTATAGCACTTCTAATGAAATCACAGCTTTAATATACATAATTAACATGCGTTGTTATTGTACGTATATGCAAGATGTATTCATAAAGCATTTCATTGCATGATTGAATGTGATAAAGTAGGATAGTTATGCACCATTATAAGCCATGCATGCAGTTACATTAAAGCTTCATGAACCAACCATTATACCTTTAATGTAGCTTGAACTGAAATGTTTGCACAATATGTGAATGCATTATAAAGATGCATATACTTCATGCTATATCATACAAGGATATCATTTTAGTAGCTTTGTATTTTGTAAACTCTTTAGACACCACCAGGATTATAGATACTCTAGTGACCATATGGAATGAAAGCTTATTCAGTTTATTTATATAGCACTTTTTACAACTTATAGTCACAAAGCTGCTTTACAAAGTCTGGGACTGAGCCCCTAATGAACAAGCCAATGGTAACAGAGGCAAGGAAATGGTTCCTCAAATGGAAAAAGAAATCTTGGGAAGAAAGAAAACTCAAATTCTCTTCTGGTTGACACCAGGAGGTAATACAGTAAAAAGACAAAAAGAGAAACAGTCTCAGTTTATGAAAGTATGTTAATTATAGTTAATGCGTTAGCTAGAAGTGTAGGCAGCATGAACATGTGAAGGTCAGTGGTGGCCAAACCGGTCCAAAGATGGGCAGATCCTAGTTTCCTATTGTAGTGGGTGATCTAGTACAGCAGTCCCCAACCTCTTTCGCGGCACAGACCAGTTTAATGTCAGACAATATTTTTACTTACCGGCCTTTAAGGTGTCGTGGATAAATACAACAAAATAAAATGATACGACCAAAACAAAAACTGTAATAAATGTGAATTCACGCTGTAATTATGTAACTTTATTAGCAGCGTCCTCCTGAAATGCGGCAACAACATTGAGAGTAACATCCTCCTCTCTGCCCTTAATGCTCTCTGGTTGCTATGATAATGCGTAAACATTCATTTCAAAATACGATACACTACTACAAAACAAATATAAAATAAATGAAAATATATAACTCACCAAAACGCTAAATCAATGAGCCCTGAGCTTGTTTCTCTGATCTGGGACGGTCCCATCTGCGTAATGGCAGACAATGACACCCGATGTGTGTTGCTTATGCTCAGTCTACTGTCATTTTGTTCCAGTTGCTGTGACGGCAGAAAACCCCTCTTCACACAGATATGTCATCGGAAATGGCAACAGGGTTTTCAGTGCTGTTGTGGCGATCTCAGGGTTTTCTGCCTTGACTGTTATCCAGAGTACCAGCAAAGCTGATGTCTCAAACACACTTAAATGCTACAGACTGAGATCGTATTTAAATAAAAAAGGTTACTTTTTTTGTACGTCCCGGGACAAAATGCTCCACGGTCCGGTACCAGTCCACGGCCCGGCACTCGAGGACCCCTGATCTAGTCGACTGTGCATTCCGGCTGGAAGCCTCATCAGTCCCTAGTGCACAGATGGGCTGCAATAAGGGTTTTTACAACATAAGAGGACAACATTGATTACTTTTTTTATTCTTATTAATTTCACATTAAATTGATAATTTTTAAGTTGTTTTTATTAGTTTTATTATTATTGTTACTACATGACTAAATGTTTAAAATAAAGATATTCAGAGTGGTGAAATGCCCCACTTCCCAAGTTACCAAGAAACTAAATCAGAATTGTTCACAGTGAGCTTGCCCATGGAATCAGAAGGTTGCAGGTTCAACTCCCACCACTGAGCTACCCTTGAGTAAGGTTGATAGCTGCCCCCTGCTGCATGTGTAGATGGGTTAAATGCAGTGGTCACATTTCATTGTAGTGCACTTTGTGTGTGATTGGGTGTGTTCCATATATGGAATGGAAATGAATGTACTGCCTTAAGCATTGGTTTATATTAGGTGTAAAATGAGGTTTTGTCTTCATAAACAAGTGATTTTTCAGATTTAACTCTGCTTTACCATCAACAAATCTATCATTTTAGATAATGAATAAAATGACAATATTTGCATTATAGCCCCTGGTTCCTATCACAGCTATTGTAAAGAGATCTGAGTATGCTTCTCTACAGTGACCCATTTCATGTCAAATCAATCTCTACACAATGTTAGAATTCTGTAGAAATATTGGAAGTTGATGAATTTCCCCTTTAAGACTTGTAAAAAATCTCCACTCTTCCTACTGATATTTCTTCCACTGCAAAATAGCTATTACCAGAGACGGCTCAGTGTGTTTTTCAGTGTTCGGTAGAATCCTAGCACTGAAATGATATGGACACTGGCTTTAAATGATGCTGAATTGCTGGGAGAAACCCAGTGCTGCAGCATTCATTAGTATGGGTATCTGTCAGTGTTGAGACAACCTGCAAGGATTCATCCTCACACTCAAATTCCCTCGCTCTACTTACTAGAAGAGATGTTATTGGTGCTGTGTACCTGCTTGTCTCTCGCATACATCGCTGGCTCACACGTACACCTTCTTGGGAAGATTTGTTTTCCTCCTGAAGCCTCTGATATGTGCTAAAGTGGTGGAAATGAAATGAAAGGATTGTTCCTCTGACAAAAGCAGAGGGGATATAAGAGCAATTGTAGGAATGTGGAGTGAAGACACCCCCTCCACACACACACATGTACAAAGCCTAAATCAAATATTTCCAAGTTTTTTCTCTCAATTCCCTCATCTTTCTTTCAGCTTTCTCACACTTTCCTTCTTCCACTTTCCTTCTTCCCAGTCACCCACCCCCAGTGTGGTCACTCACACCATATTTGCATATAGGAAATGAGAGAGCAAGCAAAAACTGTATTAACAGGTGTGTTTGTGCTGGAGGTAATTGTAGCAAACAAAACAGACCTCACACATAACCGGTATGAATGATTCCTTTTTAAGTGTATATATTTTTATCTGCCAACTTTCAGAAGATCAAAACTTTTATCGGAATGATCAGTTCCATTTTCAATGGGGACCCAGCATCACATCTGCTCAATTTAAGATGGAACTGCAGTCCTAAAGCTAAAGTGAGACCTAACATAGTAAATCACATCTGTTATGTCAGTCTTAAGGTCTTTTCACATACAGCATTAAGGAAATTAATTTTTCAGTATTTCACAAACATAAGAGCACCCCTCATATTTTTGTAAATATTTCATTATGTATTTTTATGGGACAACACTGAAGATATATCACTTTGATACAATGTAAAGTAGTACATCTTGTGTAACAATTTGCTATCCCTTCAAAATATCTCAACACACAGCCATTAATGTCTAAACCTCTGGCAACAAAAGTGAGTACACCCCTAAGTGGAAATGTCCAAATTGTGCCCATTTAGCCCTTTTCCCTCCCCAGTTGTGTGTCTCAGGTGTGAATGGGGAGCAGGTGTGTTACATTTGGTGTTATTGCTCTTACACACTCTCATACTGGTCACTGGAAGTTGGCAGTAGAAATATCTGAAGATCTGAAAAAATAATTATTGCTCTACATGAAGATGGCCTAAGCTGTAAGAAGATTGCCAACACCCTGAGGTGCAGCACAGTAGCCAAGACCTTACAGCGGTTTAACAAGACAAGTTCCACTCAGAACATGGTCGCCATGGTCTTGGTCGCCAAGAAGCTAAATATGCCCAGCATAATATCCAGAGGTTGTCTTTTGAAAATGAGTTTTGCCTGCATTGCTGCAGATGATGTAGGAGTCGGGGGGTCAGCTTGTCAGTGATCAAACCATATGCCGCACACTGCATGAAATTGGCTATCATCCCATAAAGAAGCCTCTCCTAAAGATGATGCACAAGAAAGCCAGCGAACAGTTTGCTGAGGACAAGCATACTAGGGACATGGGTTACTGGAGCCATGTCCTGTGGTCTGATAAGATGAACTTATTTAGCTTTGATGGTGTCAAGCAACCAGGTAACGAATACAAAGACAAGTGTGTCTTGGCTACAGTCAAGCATGGTGGTGGGAGTGTCATGGTTTGGGGCTGCATTAGTTCTGACGGCACTAGGGAGCTACAGCTCATTGAGGGAACCAGGAATGCCAACATGTACTGTGACATACTGAAGCAGATCATGATCCTCTCCCTTTGGGACAGGACAACAACCACAAACACACCTTCTAGACGACCATTCCCTTGCTTAAGAAAATGAGGGTAAAGGTGCTGAACTGGCCATGTGTGGGGCATCCTCATAGAGAAGGAGGAGGAGAGCAAGGTCTCTAACAGCCACCAGCTCCATGATTTTGTCATGGAGGAGTGGAGGCGGATTCTAGTGGCAACCTGTGAAGCTCTAGTGAACTCCATGTCCTAGAGAGTTAAGGCAGTGTCAGAAAATAATGGTGGCCACACAGAATATTGACACTTTGGGCACAATTTGGACATTTTCATTTAGGGGTTTAGACATTAATAGCTGTGTGTTTAGTTGTTTTTAGGGGACAGCAAATTTACATTGTTTTGCAAGCTGTACACTGACTACATTGTAGCAAAATGTCATATCTTTAGTGTTGTCATATGAAAAGACAATAAAATATTTACAAAAATATGAGGGGTGTACTCACTTTTGTGAGATAATTTGTATGCATTAAATCTTCTATGTCTGGAACATCCATCACTAGGCCTCCTGCTTACCTCATAGCTACCAGATACCAGCTCCCTATACTTTATGCTTCATATGCGTATGATGGATCTGCTGCTCCAAGCTTATAGGCTTCTAGCTGCTAGATATGGAAACGGACCGTTTCATTTCCTTCTGCTCATTGTTGTTGTCTGGTGTTGACCAGAGGAGGATGGGTTCCCCTTCTGAGAAATGATTCCTCACAGGGTTTCTTCCTCTAGCTTAGAGAATACACTAAAAGTGGACACAGAAAGTGCCCAATCACAGGATAGTTGTGTGAAAAAAATTTTACGATAGAGAAGATTGTATGTAGCTCAGCTCAATTGAATTGGTCCCTCACTGCTTGAAGTTAGATTTAATTGGCAGTGGTTAAGAACTTGCCCTTGGGATTGCAGGTTCAAGCCCCAGCCCGGGCACCACTGAGGTACCCAAAGCAAGGTAGCGTCCCATTACACTGTTCCCCAGAGGCTGTTGTTAGCTGCCCACTGCTCCACGAATGGATGGGTTCACATTTCATTGTGGTGCACTTTGTGATGGGGTTTGTTCTTTGAACAGTAAGCAGCTGTTTATAAATTGTAATGATATGATATGATATAATAATAAATAATGTCCAACCATCGTCCATAATCAACATGGAAATTCAATATTTGAATTTGATTTGTTGAACCAAGTTTTTCAGTTGTTCGTTATATACTGTACTTTGCCCTCATTCCTACCCCCACATTGAGTATCCATAGCACTGGTCACCGTGGGAACAGGGAGGGGTGGAGTTGATGGGCAGAGTTTTGCAGGATCTTCTCTATGTCTACTTTCTCCTCATTAAATTCAAAGACATTCAGACTCTCTTCTTCACACACACACACACACACACACACACACACACACACACACACACACACACACACACACACACACACACA
>JBBIGC010091705.1:0-10089 GCA_037576955.1 Lepidarchus adonis
AGATCACATGACACACGTGACACACCAGGGCAATACACTTCAAAATAAAAGTACCAAACACAGGACGAACTGTCACAGGTTCGGTGAATGCGCATATGAAACTGGTGGGGTTTGGTACCTCCAACAAGGTTAAGAACCACTGCCCTAGAGATAGGCTGTGGTACAGAATGAATGTTTTGTAATGAGCTGGCCTGGCATTTATGATCCAGAACAGTTCAGTGAACATCAGTACCTGACCTTGCAAATACTAACTGTAGCTGAACGCAATCACATCCTCAGGAAAAGAGATGAATCCGTTCTACGCAAAAACACAGCTGGATTCTAAGCTTGTTTCTTGAGAAAAGTGTTTGTGTAAGTGTTCTGTGCCAAAGAACAAATGAACCAAAAGTCAATATCTGTCAGGGTATGGAGGAGGGTGCATCAGTGTCTACAGAATGGATGACCTGCATGTTACAGAAACATGTTACACTAGGTGACATCATCAAGGCCACTTCTTTTCCTGGACGGTCTATGACAATGAGGACCTCAGACTGCTGAGCCACTGAAGTATTTTATTAAGCACATTAAGTGCAAAAACACTTTTTTCTGAGTTAATTATTAATGTTTATATTCATCAAATAACATTAAGTTGTTCTGTGAAACATATAATATATTGGAACATAGATTCTTTCATTTATTGTTTTTTAGAAAATGTCCAACATTTTATGGAAAAAAGGTTTGTAAATTAGCCTAAAAATAGTCAAACAGAGTAAAATAGCCTCAGAAAAAATATTATAATGTTTTTTTTTCTGTCCTGTCCTGACAGTTTTGGCAAACAACATGAAAATTACAAGAGGGGGAGTCTAAGATATTTTTCTTAAACATTTGCAGAGATTATTTTATTATTAATTAATCTCTGGCAACAGAGTGAAAGGCAAAGACAAACACACCAAACAGAGACAAACAGACAACAAAAAGAAAGAACAGAAAGAAAAAAGAAAAAAAGGGGGGGAAACAGGATCAAGGAGATTAGCATACAGTATGTATCATAGATGAAATGGCAACATTCAAAATATTAGCAATGATTATGATCATGCTAATAATAATGATCCAATCAATTAACACTTTTCTAGTTGCCTTATAAGGATCTGCCAATGTGTGAACGTATTGATGTGAACTGGTTTGTCACTGGGATTCACTGGAAGTGGTGATAGCCGATATGGTGGTGGTGGTTGATGCCGTTAGTGGGACGCAGTGCCTTCATCCCTGGCCCAAGGCAAAGGCAGTTGGAGCCAGCTTCTAGTATAAACTTTCTTAAAGCTTGGTGGGTTGACTCATTGACATCTATGTAAATACATATTTAATGGATCTATTTCCTTATTTTAAACAAAAGACAAAAACACATCTTCAGTGTCCAATCAGTATATATAAAGAAACTATGTATATTGCAAAGACAACATTTTTATATATAAATATTGTTTGTGGTGTCATTAAAACCAACACGCATTTACAGTAATGTCTGAAAAGGTCGGCACTCCTGGAATTTTTCCAGACAATGCACCTTTTTTCACCCAGAAGAAACATGTATACACATGTATATAAACTTGGCATACACATGTGTATTTCCTTTATGTGCATTGGATCAACATAAAGATCAGTGATAAAAGCTACATTTGGCATAATTCACAAAAACCTCAAAAACTGGGCTGGACAAAATTACTGGAACCCTGGAACGTAATATTTGGTTGCACCCCCACTTTTCTGCACTCCACCCCCACGTCCTCCACTCCACCCTCAGCCACGTGAACAAGAAGAAGGGGAACTATGTGAGAATGCTGTTTGTGGACTACAGTTCAGCATTCAACAACATAGTGCCCAGTACACTGTTCTCTAAGCTGTTGGACCTGGACCTCGGCAGCCGTCTGTGCAGGTGGGTGTTCGACTTCCTCACTGGCAGATCACAGGTGTTGAGAGTCAGCAACTTCACATCCAATAGCATCACCACCAACACAGGAGCCCCACAAGGGTGTGTGCTCAGTCGTCTGTTGTTCTGTCTCTATACCCATGACTGTGTAGCCACCCATAGCACCAACACCATCATTAAGTGGACGACACAGTAGTGTTGGGCCTCATCTCAAACAACGGTGAGGGGGCATACATGGGAGAGGTAGAGAAACTGGCATCATGGTGTCAGGACAACCGTTTCCAGTTGAACGTCAATCAGACCAAGGAGCTGGTGGTGGACTTCAACAGGAGACAGAAGTTAGACTACAAACCCCTGCACATTAGTGGGATTCCTGTGGAGAAGGGGAACCGGTTTAAAGACCTGGCATGATCTGAACACATCCACATTCAGTCCAAAAGAGCAAAACAGCACCTGTATCACCTGAGACAACTGAGGAACTTTGGGGTTCCTTCAAAGATCCTCAAGATTTTGTACACAGGTGCTGTGGAGAGTATCCTGACCCAGAACATCACATGCTGGTTTGGGAACTGCTGTGTTCAGGACTGTAAAGCCCTGCAGAGGGTGATTTGAGCAGCGGAGCGCTGCTGCAGGTCACCCCTGCCAACTCTAAGGGACACTTTCATCAAGAGATGTAGAACCAGGGCCATCAGGATCTACACTGACCCTTCACACCCCAACAACAGCCTGTTTCAGCTGCTAAAATCAGGCAGGAGTATAATGGCCAGTCCTGAGAGACTCAAGAAGAGTTTCTATCCTCTTGATAAAGTTTTTTATTTTCATGACCATTTACATTGGTAGATTCTCACTGAAGGCATCAAAACTATGAACACATGTAGATTTATGAACTTAACAAAAAGGTGAAATAACTGAAAACATGTTTTATATTCTAGTTTCTTCAAAATAGCCACCCTTTGCTCTGATTACTGCTTTGCACACTCTTTGCATTCTCTGGTTTTCCAACAGTCAATGATCGTCCAAATAAACGCAACTACTTGGGGACACAATTAAAGTTTTTGCAATTTTCCGGACTGACTAACCTTCATTTCTTAAAGTAAGTAGTTAGCTGATTAGTTCTTGTCATAATATGAATATGACCACAACTGATGGTCCCAACCCCATTGATAAAGCAAGAAATCCCACTAACTACATGTGTTCATTCATAGTTTTGATGCCTTCAATAAGAATCTACCAATGTAAATGGTCATAAAAATAAAGAAAACATTTAATGAGAAGGTGTGTCCCAACTTTTGGCCTGTACTGTATGTTTGGGGTCTTTGTCCTGCTGTAACACCCATGACCTCTGACGCAGACACAGCTTTCTGACACTGGGCCCTACATTCCACCCCAAAATCTTTGGTAGTCTTCAGATTTCCCAGTGCCAGAGGCAACAAAACCTCCCCAAAGCATCATTGAACCCCCACCATGTTTGACTGTGGACACTGTGTTCTTTTCTTTGTAAGCCTCATTCTGTGTTCTGTAAAGAGTAGAATGATATGCCTACCTTGGTCTCATCTGTCCACAAGATGTTCTCCAAGAAGGATTTTGGCTTCCTCAAGTACATTTTGGCAAACAGCAGTCTAGATTTTGATATTTCTGTTTCAGCAGTGGGGTCTTCCTGGGTCTCATGCCATAGCATTTCATTTCATTCAGATGCCGACAGAAAGTTAATGGAGAGAGCTGACACTTGCACCCTGAGTCTGCAGAACAGCTTTAATTTGTTTAGTAGTTTATTGGGGCTGTTTATCCACCATTTGCACTATCTTATGTTGTAGTCTTTTATCAATTTTTTTCTTACGTTAACATCCAGAGAGATTAGCTACAGCGCCTTGTGTTGCCTTGTAGCCTTGAGATTATTGGTATTTTCCCAGAATTTTTGTTCTCAACTTCTCTTCCTTGCTCTTCTTTCTGTTCTCCATGCTTAGTGTGGCACACAGACACACAACAGAAAGGTTAAGTCAACTTTTCTCCATTTTAACTGGTTTCAGGTGTGATTGCTATATTGCCAGCAACTGTTTCTTGGCCCACATAAGTATAAATGAGCATCATATGCTTGTAAATAAATAAAACGATGATATAAAACGATGATACACTTGGCAGCCAAACCCTGAGTCTCAAAAGTACAGTTGCAAAAGTACAGTAAAAACAGCCTAATTAATTCCAAAAGATAAAAAAATAAAAATAAATTGTTTATTATTACATCATTTTGGGGCTACTTTGGCTTTTTAAAGATTTTAGGACCTTTCAAATAATATTTCGAAATTAATATCCATCATGATGAGACATTTTCACTATAGTTTTATAAGATTGAATTTACATTTACTTAGTCCTAAGTAAGCAGCATACCAGCATTTTTAAAAGAAAATAAAAAATGACTGAAAATAGAAGAGGGGAAAAAAACACATTCTGTGAAATATGCTTTCTCTCCGTCTCCCTGTCTCCCTGTGTCCCTGTCTCCCTGTCTCCCTGTCTAGTTTTCTTTCTTTCCTTTTAAGCATGAGCCATGTCCAACTGCATGAGATTAATGTTACTATTGTTTGAGCTATAAATATTTCAGCTGTCGATTTACAGGCGTTTTCAGTTGTAATAAAACAAGCTTAAGTCTTGTGTGACACAAATTGGATCCAAGCACACAGGTCGGACAGGCAAGCTTTCCTGATAATAACACAATTTACCGTAGGTGCCTGGTTTAGTTCGCAAACACTGCGCTATTCACTGACAAGTGCTGCGCTTGTTTTTAAGGTGTGTGGTTAGTCCTTGAGAACTCCACTGACCCACTTTATTCCGGTATAAATAAATATTTGATGTCAATTAATTTTGAATGGTCAACATTTTTTTGCCATGATTGTCAAATTGAAGCTGTAATCACTCAGTCTGTGGGAAACCATCCTATTCATGCCAGAATTTAGCAATTAGATTATTTTAGGGTCATGTGAGCACTGATCAACTTTGTGTGCAAAACAGAAATAACAATAAATGTTGTTACGGTGCTGGAAGCCACTTAAATTTTTAACAAGAAGCCTTGAGTTTAGCAAAAGCAGTATAGAAATACAATTCATTTGTATTCATACAAGCCACTTATTCAGATTGGATCATGGGGAAGCTGGAGCCAATCCCAGGTGACCATGGGCACAAAGCAGAGGGCTCCCAGGACAAGAGGCCAACCCAGGACAACATAGACACAGACTCCCATTGGCACACACACACACACACACACCTATCCACACACTAAACCACAAGTCTTTGGACAGTGGGAGGAAACTGTAGCACCTAGAGCAAATCCATGCAAACACAGGGAGAGAAACTCCACACAGAAAAACACCTGGAGATCAAACCCAAGACCTTTGGTTATGAGGCAACAGTGCACCACAGTGTCACCATCGTTATTATTATTATTAACATATTATTCATTATAATATAGTAGCTTATTATTATTGTTGTTGTTGTTGTTGTTGTTGTTGTTGTTGTTGTTGTTGTTGTTAGTAGTAGTAGTAGTAGTATTAAATCATGAAATATTAATTAATATTACGGTTGTGATTCTGATTCTGATTCTGATTATTAAATCATGAAATATCCATGATAGAGCACATACATATAAAATAAGTAGTTTAAACAAGAAAAACCTATTAAACACATTCATCTTGTTTTCAATAAAGAGGTGCAAACAGTGAGGATCAGCACTGCTGTGTTCTTTTGTGTGACTCACTCACTGAACATCCACTGAACCAAGTGACTACTACACCTCACACCGACAGTGACAGTCATTCCTCCTTGTCATCACTTACACAGCAGAATTCTTAAACATGCAGGGCCAACAGTTTCTGAAATATCCTTACCCGTTTCAGCATAAAGATACCCCTATGCACAAAGTTTGGTTTGCAAGACCTTGAGAGACTTGCACAGAACAATGACTTTGACCCCATCAAACAATTTTACATTAACTGAAATGGCTTCAAACCAGACTATATACTTGCCAGCAGCACATAACCTCACTAATTCCTTGTAGCTGAATGGGAATGAACTTCACACCCTGTCCAGTTCAATGCTGGAGCATGATCAATCTTGATAAGGCATTTTTGCTTGCCCTCTATCCAGACAAGTTTGATCACAATGGAGCCAACTGCACGTGTCATTCACCATCCTTCTGTGCCAGAACGCCACACCCGCATGCCCCACCAACACTTCTGATAAGACTGATAAGACTAATAAGCCTGCACAATCTCTGACTAGAACTGATTCTACATTTTGTGCACCTGCCTCTAGCATGTGCTGTTGGCAGCTATGAATATATATTTTTTATTATTCTTATTTGGCTTCATAGAACATGTCTCCTATTGAACATGTATGGCATATCATGCAGAGGAGAAAAAGACAACAGTGGTCACTATTGAGTGTTGAGCAGATGTCTTGTATCAAGCAAGAATGAGTACACGTTCTACTTGGAACTAAAACAATATATTCTCAATTTCCTGATGATTAAAATGTGTACTTAAGTAAAAAGTGATGTAACAGTGTAGGGGTGGGAATTGCAGGGTTTCTCGCGATATGATATGCAATACTTGGCCATCCAGAGGAGAGAACAAGTAGCGATGCCGATGAGTAAAACAGGCAGTTGCTGTTGCCGTATCGATTCACATATTGCGTGAGAAAGGACGACGATGTATATCGCCATATTGATATTTTGGCCCACCCCTATAACAGAGTAGTAAACCTTTCTCTGTCTCAGCTTTCATGTTGCAAGCATTCTAAATTTAAGGTTTATTGATATTTAGAAAATACATTAAAATCTATATTGTCTGGTTTGTTAACTAAAAGTTTAGAGAATTACAAATCATAGATTCTTGTTGTCTTCCAGGAATGGGGTTGTTTTTTCAGCATACCTCTACATAAGAACACAACTGAGTTTCTACTGTTTTTATCTCAGTTTTACTGATATTCTTGAAATTCACTTTTGTAGCTTAGTACAAACAGTGTGCAGTCAGCAAGATGCACAAATGCCTTTTTGAAAAAGAAATGAAGAAAATACCACAAGCAGATCATTTGTAGTCTCCTTATATTGCATCACATGTGTGGATCCTGCTTCCAGCATTAATGTGTCATATAGTGAAGGACTTAATGATTACATGACACATCAATAATGCTTGACTGGACCAGGAGAAGAGACAAGTTATGGACCTTAGATGACACATGTCTGAATCACAGGAAGAAAAGAAATGAAGAGCAAGAGAAGATAGCTGTGAGCTGACCACATGCAAGGTCCTGAAGCAACACAGTATGGAATAAATGTCAAATGAGGACATGTAGTTGTTGAGCCTTAATGAAGGGATGCCTTTGCCAAAATAAAAATGTCCTCCTCTTTTGTATACAGCACATAATGTCTTGGTGTGAGACGCTGAATTTTTTACATTTATTAATACTGCTATTTGAAATATCCTGATCATGTTTTTTGCCCACGAGGCATTTGTCATTAAGCATCTGCCAATATTGAGTCCCAATACAATATTTGTTTTTTCCTACATAACAGTTTCAGTGTCCTCTTCAAGCGCATTAAAGTTTTTAAAATCTGATGTATATTCTTGACAACTGAATTCTCGCATTGTCCTGCAAAAAAGACCAGTTTATGTATTGTGTATTTCATGTCATTGTCTGTTGTGTTTACACGATCTGCTGTATGAGATATGTGCATGCAATACCACACACTTTCAATTAAACTAGGGGTTAATATAATACACAGGGAGGTTAAGCATTGACACATTAGAACTCCAGATATCTGTGATAAAAGTAACTGCAGTCACATCTGCTGACAATTTATTCGCTCGCTGCCACAAAACTCCCTATTCACAGCACCATGAAAGAAAAGATCATGCTAAGACTTGTTCATGCTGGGGCCGATCCTGATCAGTAAAATTGCCCTGATCGACCCCGAAACTGATCTTTGAAATTGCATCAGGACATCCCTATTTACCAAAAATTAGATTTAATAGTGGCCTATATCTTCTCATGTAACCTGCATAAGAAAATCATCACACACTTATGTTGAGCTGTTATGTAATCTCTAGAACTGATTATTTTTTTGGTCAGTTTAACCCTTTAAACACAATAGGATTGTTTAGGTATGCAGCTTGCAAGATGCTAATGGTTGGGATTACGTTTCCATCAGGCCTGTACAATTGGTACAGTGTGAAATGATGGAAGAAGCCAAATTAGACAAGTGTTCGCTTGTCATCACATCAAACACTAAACATATATTGGCTGAACAAATACAAGGCATCTATTTTTTCTCTCCAAATTCACCCATTTGTTAGGATGCCACCAATCACATGATATCAACTGTAAGGATGCTTCCTCAGTTACTTGAAGCATCTTCTCTACCTGTCACTAAGACTAACTTCATATGGACTAATTCAACATTGTCACTTAGAGAAGAATGCTGACTGCCAATTCTGGTATGTCAGCTAATGGACGGCCATATTGGCTAACATCACACTGTCTGATGGGGGAGAAGGAGATAACAACCTTACCCACCCAGAAAGCAAAGCCAATTGAATTGTAAAGCAGATGTATGAAAAAAGTTCTATAAATAAAGCTTTTTATATTTATTATTATTAATATCATTATTATTAATTGTCTTGGACTCCAGGCAACGTTTGGCTGCAGCACCACGAAGTATTGAACCAGCAACCTTTCACTGTCAGGGTCAGTGCTAAGAAGGCTGAGCCTCTTGGGAGCCACAAAAGCCTTTCTTTAATTTCCTATAGTACTTGGCAAAAATGGCCAACCTGCTTCTTCTGCAATGCAGGAAATCATCTGCTGATAATAAAGTCTAGGATAGTGATATTAAGATGCAGTAACCTGAAAATGTTGAATGGAGGCTGTAATGTTCTCCCAGTTATTTAAGTGCATCATGTGTATCGTTTGCATTATTATCAGGATTAGGTGCATTTAGTTTTTGAAATTACAACAACAAATATCTTTCAGTAAAAATAATTCTACAAAATGATACCCACAAACTTTCTGGCGAGCCAGCAAGGCCATCACTTTGGTCATCACTGGAGATTCAAAAATGCAAAAGATGTAGTAAAGAGATCCACAATACATGCTGATTACACACCTCTTCCTTTTCCTCTACTTATTGCAATTAAGCATTACTATTTTCGGCACCAATTAGGCATGTTTATTTTCCGTCCCAACTATTCCTCATAATATTCTGCTCCAATTAGGTATCTCCACATTAATGAAGCTAACCTAACATTGTGGCATGGTGACCTATTCATAACAATTCATTTGTATACATTTTGCTTTCTAGTATTTGCAGCAATGATGTCAAAATGTGAAATCGTATTAGAGTATTGAACTGGCGAATATTCATTCAGTTACAAGAAAACAAGCTCAATGCTTGTATTATACAAATCAACTTCTCCTAAAGGCCAGTGACCTGGCACTAGTAACAAATGCAGTAATTGCTTTCGGATGATAAAGACTCAGGCACAACAGAGCATTCTAACAGTTAGTCAATCAAGTAGAGTTTTGTAACTTACAGCCACCATTGGTCTGGTCTAATGATCTTGTCCCCTTTGTGTAGATTCTCTCTCAAAAGAAGCATTTTGGAAAAGAAAAAACAAACATAAACAATAGGGCACAGTGGAATCAGGCACTGAATGAGGCCCTTTAGTCCAGCATTAGAAGAAGCGAACACGCTATAGTGGGCAGCAAGTGGGTGACTGCAACACAGAGGCCATGCTGCTAAAATAAGCTAACAATTGCAAATATGTTCACTGTCAAGCCTTTCAAAAGTACACAGTGAGTTTTGCAATGACCTTGTCATTAATTAAGTGAATGTAATGTAGGTTTAAATCTTAAAAAGTGATTTTACTGTATTGTACCTGTGAGTGTTCACGCTGATTGCACTTGAATGAACTAAAATCAACCTGCAGTACTGTTTTTCACTGTATTGCATATATAGAGGCATCAATGAATAAGGTTAGTGTGCAAACACCTAATGCTAATGCAATGCATTCATGTCTGTTGTGAATTTTCTGTTACTTAATGTGTTTGCACTACATATACAATTAGGAACTTTCTGAATGGCCTCACATCACATAACACACCATTACTAGAACAGCTTTCCCATTACACCAGTGGTTCCC
>JBBIGC010091716.1:0-10089 GCA_037576955.1 Lepidarchus adonis
GTGTGTGTCCAGGGTGTGTGGGGTCTGTGTCCAGGGTGTGAGGGGTGTGTGTCCAGGTTGTGAGGGTTTGTGTCCAGGGTGTGAGGGGTGTGTGTCCAGGGTGTGAGGGTTTGTGTCCAGGGTGTGAGGGGTGTGTGTCCAGGGTGTGAGGGTGTGTGTCCAGGGTGTGAGGGTTTGTGTCCAGGGTGTGAGTCCTGGGAAACTATTTGTGATTCCAAATTTTTGCCTGTAGAGAAATAAACCATCGTTCGTATGGTGCTAGGCATATACGGCTGTTCCTTCTCAACCCAGAAGCCATGCGGAACTGCTGTGATTAATATATCTGTCAGTCGTTGAGTACCCCACAGGCACTGCCTGTTGAAAAATGACAAGACCAGTGTCAAGTCCAACGTGAGAAGTAAACAGAAGTAAACAACTCCTTGTTGTTGGTGTGCTGGAAACCCCAGCCAAATCCTTCACACAGAAATGCAGCGTGGGCCTGGGACTTGGCCTGCTGCGCTGCTTGAGTCAGCACTGTTTGAAGGTAAAAAGCTGTCACACCTCATCAGCATGGACAGTCTGGGATGTATATGCAATTGAGAGACTTGGGCTCCCCTCCCTTGCTGAGTAATACAGTGAAATAGAAAGTGCTGCAGTTAGGCCAGCCTGCATTAAGGCCTAGTCTACTTAAAGAAATGGAGATTAAAATGGTGTGAGGTATTTTCAGTCCAGACATTATGGGACTTAGAAGTTAGGATTTTACTTTGTAACATAAAATCTCAGATTGCACACGATTTGTTGAATTATTATTTTCTTGGATTTGGCAAAAGCCATGTAAAAACCCGTCAATCTCAAGCAGGCTTCTTCTGCAGTGAACTCTCGCCAGTGCTCATAGGGCAAAAAGCAGAGAAACACCCTGGACATGTTGTCAATCCATCACACAGCAGATATTCACAACTATGATGTTCATGGACTGTGGGAGGAAACAGGGGCTCTTGGTAGAAACCCACACAAACATAGGGAGAACATACACACTTCAAACAGAAAGGACCTAAGCCAGGAACTAAACCCAAGACCTGATGTCCAAGAGTTGTTGCATGTTCCATCTAGTAAAGGTATATAGTATCATGACCAGCTCTGGCCCTGGAAGGCCACCAAATTGTGCTGGACACTGGCTCTTCAGGGCCATTGTTGTTCACCCATGGTATGTATCATAATAAGATAGATCAGTCAGTTTTTGAATACCTAACATTATATTACAAAACTAGAGCTGTTGCTTTTGCTAGTTTGCTGCCCATCGATCAGTCCACACGAGCATGGTCCAGTACTGTCTAATAACTAACATAAAAGCTATCTTAAAGATAAAGAGTAATAAGAACAGAACAAAAATCTGCATTTGAAGTTCAGGGGACTCAAAATATAAGGGCATACCAGGTAGTAACTTTTCTGAGCTGATATATGTACATTTGATTGATGTGGTTTTGTTGTAATTGGTATAGACCAATTAATCTAACATAATTGGTATTTGAGATGTTTCAATTCATCCTCAATGTACTTCAGTGATAAATACTTATCATGACAGCCATCAATTGAACTTTTCACACTATTTGCAAAAACAAGTTACACAAAAAGTGTACAGTAAAAAAACTCTAAGAGCAGTGGTGCCATATTGGTTTGGAGCTTTTCCTTGTGAATATATATATATATATATATATATATGTGATATATATATAATATACATTTCCAATATAACAAAAAAAAAAATATATATAATGATTTTTTACATTATATATATATATATAATATAAAAAATCATTATATTTTTTTTTTGTTATATTGGAAATGTATATTATATATATATCACTTTTATGTTGTATAATATATATATATATATATATACACAGTATATGAAAGACATAGAGAGAGATATTTCATAAAATATGTATAAGTATGTCTAAATAAAAGATGCGTAAATTTACCTCTACATGACTGCTTATAAATTTTATTAGACAGTAGATATGTTGATGATAGCTGCCCAGGAAATAATATCATGTCATGTAGTTTATCAGAATAATACCTACAACATTTTTAGTGCAATATGTGATTTGTTTGCAGTAAAGACCGAAAGATCATTGACACTGCAGTGCATTTTGGTCATTTTGCTAAAAGAAGGGATTTTCCATTTTCCCTTGTCACTCTACAAATAGTCTACTGGGCAAAGTACTAGTGATCAGTGCTACAGTTCATACTGTCTCAAGCTCTGAACAACTGGGATTACTTTAGAAATAAATATCTCACACAATTACTTTTTATGCATTGTTTCTGTACTGTTCTCTATGTGAAAGGCACACCGCTTCAGACTGCCCCTTTTAAACAACAGCTCTCTTTTAAGTCAGAATTAAAGTGGACGGGGAACTGGAGCCCATGCCGACCCCACTACCAATTAGCTGTGTGTTAATTACTTGCTGTGACACAGACGCTCTAAGCGTGGAGCTCAGAGGCGGTTATTTTGCGCCACTTTCTACACCCGCTGAATTATCTGGCCTGTTAATTGAGAGTTGTGAGATTTTGCATTGAGTATTAGACTGAAAGGCCAACGCTTTCTTAGCAAATGAAGCTTAATTTGTAGCCCTAATAGGTTTCAAGCTGCGAAGGAGGAGAATTGTAATTTTTTTTAAAAGGCTATATTGAACCCTGTGATTTTGACCGCTGTAATACAGCATAAAAGTCATGTCTCACTTGCAATTGACTGCACCAATTACACTCAACAGCCACTTTGAACCTCTTGGCCTTTCTCACGAGCATGCTACATTAACTTGCCGGCTGAACGTGAGCCACGCTTAGCTGAAAGTATAGTGTGTTTGCATCCTTTTTTCAGCAGAAGCTACAGGGAACTACAGCTGGAAATAATGAATAAGCCAAAGTGTGATTAAACTCATTCATGTTTATCCAACCTCATCTACTGTACTGCAGTCTGCTTTGGTACAGAATGAATGGGCGCGAGCGTACTTGTACGTATTTTGGTATGTCTCATTCTTTTTACACCCAGTATTCACTGTTAGCCATTCATTTGGAATAGAGTTGCTTCTTTTCCATTTGAGAGAACCCAGAGAACCCAGAGAACCCAGAGAACCAAATTAAGATCATTTACTCATTTATGATTCATTTACTTTTACCTACACATCTTTCATTTTACACATATTTATACATATTTTATTTATTTCTGTCTCTCTCTATCTCGGTTGCCAGATTTGAGTGAAATCCCCCCTTCGCTTGACTGTAATGTGCTCATTTAAATAAACTTGATTTGCCTTGTCTTGTCTATAGGATGGTAAATATGTGCCATGAGGCATCAATGAGTAGGTGTCCATTATCCTGTCACTTTTTCATAGGTACTAAGTATTTACTAACTACTCAGTCCCACAATTTCCCTCTTGGTCCTGGGGACTGACAAAGTGAGCCCCCTTTCCAGTCCCTTTCTAGGCCACAGCTAACCCTAGACTAGCCAGAAATGTTTCATTTTCCTCCAATACAACTAGAAATCAGAAGGGCATCAGATGCATTGTTATTTATTTCCATTTTTTATTTTTGATTGGTTTGCTGATTGGTTTGTTGATGAACTTTTTGGGATATTTAGCTTTTTGGCTAGTTGCTAACAACTTGTTAGCATGTTTGGTTAGTTGGATGGCTTGTTGGTTCAGATTGTTGGTTGGCTTGGTTGCATTGCTTTACTTGTAAACTCTTTTGTGACTCACTTAATGGTTACATGTATTTTCAATCAATCTGTATCCAGCACAGACAGTAATATTTATCCTGATCAGGAAACGTTCCGCTTCCATGCTTTAGCACTTGGCTGAATTTGCTCCATTTTGTGAAGGAATGTAATATGGCAGTATGCAATTTCAAACATAGCTTGTGTTTATGGTTTTCTGCTTCTTACTAATTGCTTGCCCCGCCCGGAGGTATGTTACTTTATTAATCTCAAATCCATTAACAATGTAATTACTTTCACAAACCCTTATGACAGAGTACCCTCATTTCTGTAAATGTGAACTAAGCATTTTTGTGCTCGGTGTCTAGTTTACTCTCATTCCTTTAAACGACGCTATTCCCACTTTAATTAAGTTTTCGTGTGCCCTGTACTCGAAGTTCTCATTGCCCTGAACATACACACATTACAATGTTCATTATTTCAGGCTGCTATTATTACATTTGTGTGTGTGTGTGTTATCACAGCAGTAAGAATGCTCGAGGGCAGGCCAAAGCCATTGACCTCTTGCAGAAAGTTATACTTCTTCCCAAAGAGCAAAAGCAGCGATTTTGTGTCCCAGAAATGAGACTTACAAACAAGCATATTCCTTTTCCTCAGAGACGCACTCGAGCAACCCATCAGTAAACATGCAATTTAAAAGTCCACACTTATTGAAAAGTGCAGATTCACACATTGATGTAGTTGTTTAAATAAAGGCTTCGAACCAAGACTCAAACTGACCCGTGGGAAGAAAGAAATCTCTCTGGCGGCCTGATTTCTGAGGCTCAGGCCTTCAATTAATCTATTTCCAGAACAATCCACACCTTACAAATGAAAGCTGCTAAAACTAAAGCAGTGCTTTGGGGAGTCACTTGCAGTATCCCATCAAAAGTGTCCCATTATTGTCCATCAATTTTCATATACTGTAAACTTTATAAAAGTGACTATGCCTCTTGGGTCGTTAATTGATCCAGCACTTTTGCATCAAAAGTTAGCATGTTGTTTAGCTTGTTAGCTAATAGACTAGCTTGGTTGTGTTGCTTGTGTTTTAGCTTGTTGTTTACCTTGTTGATTAGCATCTTCTTGGTTAGCTTGTATGTTAGCTTGGTTGCAATGCTTGGCTTATTGAAATATTGGCTTGTATTTTCAAGAAACCTGATTCCGTATAGGCAGTGATATGTGCCCTTATCAACAACTGTCCTACTTTTAATATACATAAGTATATTAAATGTACATAGCAAAATATAATGTACCTAAAATAATAACAGAAAAATATATCTATTTATGTCTTTATTGAGAACATCCATAAACAACTCATATTGCTAGTGGAAAAAGTATGTGAACCCTTGAGTTCATGACCGCATAAAGCTAAATGGAGATAGGTGTTAGCGTACCCGGAGGCTTGTTAAGAAAATCTGCTATTTTGACTGATAAAAAAACTTAAATGTTTTAAGTTTGCTCCACACAAGAAGAATACGCTTATGTGAGCCACGCCTTGTCTTGCTTTCAGTGCATCTACAAAAAAGAATTGTTGATTTACAAATTAATTTTAAAGACTTTAGAAATTTACATTTATTCATTTGGCTGACGTTTTTGTCCAAAGTGACTTCCAGGTACAGGAACAATCAAGTACAAATTCAGACATGACAACACTGATGTGTGAGTTACAGGGAGTTCAATACAATCTTCTTAGTCATAAAAACAGTGCAGGTTCTACAACAGTGCATATACTGGTGCACATACTGCATATACTGGTAAAATTCACCAGTCTACTAGATATAAAAATGGAGATACTTTGGGACTGTAGCTACTCTACCAAGAAGTGGACGTCCAGCCAAAATGACCCCAAGTCCTTTTCAATGAGGTAAAGAAACAACCTAGAGTGACATCAAAAGATTTAAAGGCATCAGTGGAACTGCCTAATCACTGTGTTCATGAGGCTACAATACATTAAACATTGAATAAGCAGAAAGTCTATGGCAGGACACCATAAAAGGAGCCACTGTTTACTGTTTACTGCTGCACACACTGACACTCCACAGCAGTATTGGCAAAATGTTTTGTAGATGATGAAACTAAGATGAACTATTTGGGAATAACATGCAACACGACATCTGGCATGAAAACTGCACAGCACCACCCCAACCATAACCGTGTATGGTGAAGAAAACATCATGACTTGGGCCTACTTTGCTGCAGCAGGGTTTGGCAAACTTGTTATCATAGAGGAGAAGAATGGGTGATGCAACAGAAAAACAAAATCCACCTTTTGGAGCAGCCAAGTCAGAGCCCAGACCTCAACCCAATAGAGAATCTATAGAATAACTTGAATAAAGTCATACACATGAGACCTCCAAAGAATATGATGGAGATCTGCCAGGAACCATTGAGTAAGATTCAGGACAATGCGCAGGTCTGATCCACAGCTACAGGAAGTGCCTGATTGAGGTTATTACTGCCAAGAGGGGTCAACCAGTTATTAATTCCAAAGGTTCACATACTTTTTCCACTAGCAATATGAATTGTTTATAGTTGTTGTCAATAAAGATATAAAATATCAGATTTTTTGTGTTATTATTTTAGGCACATTATATTGTCAATACCCTTGAATTTGATTAAGATCAGATCACATTTTATGACAAATTAATGAAAAAAAAAATTCCAGAAGGTTCACATACTTTTTTTGCCACTGTATATTATTATATATTCATATAAACGTACTTATAGTGTGCAATTTTTTTTTTTAAGGAAATTCGGGATTTATTTTTACTTGCAAAACGCATTTATAACTGGAATACAAGTTGGGCATAATTATCATCCCAATCAATCATCATCTTAAGTTTAGGGTGCCCAAACTTTTGCACGGTGCCATAATAATGTTTTTATTTTTTATTTTTGTTCAATTTATGGCATAAAATGTAACTATGCATCAATGTTTGCTGAAAATATTGTGTATTTTTTTTTCCATGTCCTAGAAAGTCTGTGTTAACATATTTTCAATTACAAAATCACCAAAATATATTATTTATCAAGGGGTGCCTAAACTTTTGCTTAAGACTGTATGTTGATATGACTTTCCCATTAGATCAAGCCCCTCACTGTGTCCCAACAGTGATCTCCACCCACTTTGCGTACTCTTCTTTATGGTATTACCCAGCTAGCTTAGCACAGAACATTGTCACTAAAACCTTGTATCTCCACAAGATGTCAAAATTTCATGGTCTACAATCTAATAATATAACTAATATATAAAAATATATACATACATACTAATATCGTTCAAAATTATTTACAAAAAAAGAGGATGTTTTTACCTTCTCCTGTAAAGTTAATGTTTTGGAGATACATGGTTTTGTTCTGACAATGATGATATATTTCAAGCCCATTGTAGTTGCAGATCATAGAACAGCTGTTTTAAGTGTAGTTTTAAATCAGCATTTTACAAGGAGATATTCAAAGTCATATTAAATCAGCCATGTTCAGGTCACAGGCTTCTCTCGGAGCTGGTGGGAGCAAGGTTTTGATGTCTTTCTCATTACCTGCAGCAGTGACAATCACCTTACAAGCAGTGCCTCAGATATCATGATCAAAGTTCTCTCAATTTCTAACACTACTTTCATGCTCCAACTGAACATTCGCCCTCTGTAAAGGCTCAGATTGTGAGAGTAATCACAGAAATATGGTCGTGAAAGATGGTAATGTCACTATTGTATACTTCAGTTCAGCATGCGTTGTCATACAGACGTCCTACATCACAACCATGTGCCAAAAAGTCATTTACACAATTTCCCTATCCGTCAAATGTGCAGCAAAGACATATTTGGTGTCTGAAGTTGCACTGACAAGCTATGTTAGCCTGGTAGTTAAGAAGAAATGCAGAGCTGTACCCAATTAGCATGGCAAGTGTAAACCATAGTACGTATGCTAATGCTAATCTCAGTTTCTAACTCTGTATGTCACAGTGAGCTCAGTTGTTATTGGTAAACACATTTTTGTTGATTGAAATAGCAGCAGTTGTTATAGAAGTGGGTTTATGACCAAAGGGTTGTGGGTTTGATTCCTGGAACCAGGAAGCAAGCTAAAGTACATGTTATCACGACCGCTAACCATCCTGCACGCCGCTCTGGCTAAAAGCATCTGCCAAATGCTGAAAATGTTAATGAATTGCAATGAAAACATACTTATTTAGGGCAATTATAAGTCACATGCTGAAAATATATAAATGTCACATGCTATATAAATATATACCATCATATTAAGATCGCAATTCACATTTTAACCCACAATAGCCTTCCTGTGGATTCAGACCATACATTCAAGCCTTTGCTGCGCATGTGCATTAGTGAGGCTGTTGCTGCATCACCAGTTGTCCTTCTTTGGGTAGTTACTAACTACTACATACCTGGAACACTCCACAGGACCTGCTGTTTTGAAGATGCTCCAGTTATCACAATTATGCTCTTGTCAAAATGGCTTAGACCCTTCCAGCACATCAATTTCAAGAGCTGACAGTTCACTTTCTGTGCCATTATAATAAAATAACTACTCAATGCTATTTACTTCAGAAATCACTCAAACATTTGAGCAAAAAATGTTGATATATTAGTGAAAGGGACAAAACTGCTGTCTATTAGCACTAATTAGCACACTTGCTAACCTGAAAAAGAGTTTATTTATGTTTTTTATAGAGATGGGCATAGATTAATTTTTTTAATCTAGATTAATCTCACTGTAATGTTGAGATTAATCTAGATTAATTTAGATTAAAAGAACCCCCCACCGACCCCCTGTCAAGCAGGTAACAACAAAACGTTTCTGTCTTATGAAAAGAACGTTAAAAAACATAATTACAAGAAGACAGTATGAACTTGTACCAAAGAGGCTTTTATTTACAAAGTAGCACAAAAACTGGACTCATGGTCTGATGAGTTCGGATGTACCCGCTCTAGTGTGATGGGCACAGCAGGGGAAGATGGGAAGCACATGAAGTGGTGTACCCATCATGTACCAACTGTACAAGACTCCAGAGCCAGTGTTACACTTTTATTTTGTTATGCAACAACAGAATGAGGTCAGTTGAGTACCTGAATGAACTGAATGACCAGGATGGACTTTTTCTTCTCTGATGGTACGAGCACATTCCAAGATGACCCAGTCCTGACCATCGCCCCACTGGAGCAGACTTCACAGAGTGGTTCAACTCCCCTATTGTCAATACTATTATCACAGATAAATGTTATGATGCTGCATAAGGTTGTCGAAACAATGCCACAATGAATGCACATCCTAATCAAAGCTTATTATTGTTATTTTTAATTGAGTAAGCAGTGTAAATCCATTCATGTGTTCAGTACTGGACACTGGATGCAAGTTTATTTTGTCTTTTTTTTGTAGCTACATGGCTAACTTAGCTTGTCAGTGCAAACCTAAAAAAAGCAAAGTTAGTTTCCTGTATTTTTTGTTCCAAATTCATGGTTTTGTTTTGATTTAATGAAGTTTAAACTCACACATGAATGTTGCTCCTGTTTCTGTTCCTGTCATTTTGTCATGATATGGGAAAAAATTCAGGTTTCAAAGTTACTTTAGCCACAGTATTTGTGACTATGACTTAAGACTAAAGATCATCAGGGAGAAATGCAGCATCAACCGTTTAAGAACCAGAATATTAAAGAAAAAAATAGTAACTTTTAATAAATTAGAAAAAAAGTCTTTTGAAACATGTATCTCTAGCTTTCTGCATAAATAGACTAGTACTATGAAGCCAATCTGTGTTAGTGGAGGTGAGTCTAAGCCTCGGATTGCACTCTGGGATTTTGAGCATCTATATTTGGCTTTAGCCTCAGACAAAATCTGCAATGTCAGAATTTTTTTTTACTTCTCAAGTAAAGGAGAATTTTGGCATATACAGGGGAGGAAATGATTATTTGACCCCTCACTGATTGTGTAATTTTTGCCCACTGAAAAAGAAGTGAAGTCTATAATTTTAATGGTAGGTTTATTTTAATAGAATATCAAAAAGTTGATTAGCATTTCATTCTGTAAAATAAGTTTGTACATTTTCTCACTGTTAAAATAAACCAACCATTAAAATTATACTGTTCAGTTCTTTGACAGGGGGCAAATAATTATTTCCTCTACTGTATTATCCTCTATACAACAAGTTGAAAACAGAAATAGAAATAACTCCATGTTAACTCCATAATTTATTATTATTATTTATTATTATCATATTCCTTATAGTCCCACAAGTGGGAAATTTATTCTCTGCATTTACCGGACTACCACCTGAATATTAGCCGCACAAGCTAAAATTAGGGGAAAATCCTGTTTTGTTCATAAATTAGCCGCACCGGACTAAA
>JBBIGC010091727.1:0-10089 GCA_037576955.1 Lepidarchus adonis
TCAAGTCAAATTTATTTATACAGCACTTTTTACAACTGACGTTGTCACAAAGCAGCTTTACAGAGTTTATAGAATCCTGTCAGCTGACCACCTGAATATACTGAATAACCAGGCCATTCCATCAGTGAAAATCCTGACAACGCCAGGATTCATAAGCCTCAATTTGTGAAAGAGAGGTTCAAGGAAAATGAGACATAATTTTCACACGTAGATTTGCCACTACAATCTAGAACTTAACTCCACTGGGAAACTTTGGAATGTGCTGGAGAGGAATTTGTCCAACTTTCCCCCTTATCTCTATAAGATCTTGCTGAACAATTAATGCAACTCTGGATGGAAATAAATGTTGTGACATTGCAGAAGCTTTTCCAAATGTTGCCACAGCAAATGCCTGCCGTTAATCAAAGCTAAATGTGGTCCAACCAATTATTAAAGTGTGTTTTTTTCTATTCATAGGCCATATTGCCGAGCCGTAGTTATGTATACGCTGACCCAGTGTGCTTGACCCACTGTTCTACAATAATTTTGAAAAGGTTTTTAGTCTAAAACATATTAATATCTTAATAATGCAAACAGTGTGTAGAGCAGTGGTGGAGAACTCCAGGCCGAGGGGGCCAGAGTCTAGCACTGGTTTTCCCTCCTCAACACTCAGTAAACCTAGCATTCAGCAGGTTAGGTGACCCAGGAGTGTTAGAGTAGGGAATTCACCACACTGTGCTGGACATTGCCCCTCTAGGACCAGAGTTGCCCACCCCCAGTTTAGAGGTACATGCGGGACACTCTGAAGTCAAATCGTAAAATTTCAGCATTAGTTTTCAATATTTTACCAACACAGCATAAGAGAAAACACTTGAAGTCTGAACACAACCAAACACCACCAAAGTAAAGAAATGTTTCTCTACAATTAACCATTTCACATCAAACCACTCTAAATGACTTTAAATTATGCAGATGTTGAGTGGAATTTAGCGGAATTCTCCTCCATGTTCAGGTGGAGGAAAAACCTATTAGGTAACATAACATGGGATAGTAGAGTTGAGTGTAATTGTGTGTGTGTGTAGGATCATGATAGCATCATGCACTCACACAAAGCTACTAAATTGGCATGTTATCTGGAAGGCCTCCATGCGTGACTGTATTGTGAAACATCCATGGGGCTCTGGAGCAACGGAGACACACGCTGAGGGTTAAACCCTATCATCTTGGCAGTTTAGGGGGAAAAAAGCAAGCGCATTATTCCTATCACACTCATATACGTTAAATCAGCTCAATTCACCTCCCAATGCCACGTCTCTTTTGGCCAGGATTAGCCAACTTAAGCTACTCGCGCACTAAATTAACGAGAGGCAAAATCAATCCCAGAGCAGCAAAAGTACATTTCTGCTGGGGATTCAATTAATCAGCAGCTGCGTGTGTGCATGTGTATGTGTGGGGGTGTGTTTTATGCTTCAGTCCAAGTGGGATTGAAATGCATGTAAGCACTCAACATATCCAGCATGTAGTACATCAGAGTACATTACAATATGTTATAGTACATCATAGCATAATACATTATAGTATAGTAGTGTCATTTTATAAGTCAAGCTACATACATTCAATGACATTTATATATAAATGCAGCCACATAGATATGAGCTGCTGTTATGAGCAGTTTAAAGTCATGTTTCCAGCTTGACTTGACTACTAGGGTGGTGGGTTAGAGACTTGATTTTATGACCTGAGGGTTATAGTCCCAGCCCTAGCATCACTGAGGTACCATACTGCTACACTGCTTCCTGGGTGCTGTAGTGCATCTTATTTTGAAAGGAATGTTTACCCATTACCATAGCGACCAGAGATCATTAGGGGCAGAGAGTAGGGTGTTACTCTCAATGTTGTTAGCACATTTTAGGAAGACGCTGCTAATAAAGTTACATAATTCCACAGTGGATTCATGTTTATTATTATATTAATAAAATACCATAGTTTTTGTATAGGTCGTATCATTTTATTTTATTTTATCCGCGACACCTTAAAGGACGGTCTGTGAAAATATTGTTTGACATTAAACCGGCCCATGGCATAAAATTTTTTTGGGGAAACGCTGCTTTACAAGCTCTTAACTTGTTTGTGTGGGTTTCCTTGACTGGCTATAGGTCGCGTTCATGTCCAGGGTGAACCCTGTCTTCTGCCCATTGTCAGCTGTGATTGGCTACAACTTCCCTGTTTGTGATATATATAACGATAACAAGCTCAGAAAATAGCAAATCTATCTAAATTGTTCTGTAGCAGATGTTCTACCTGGAGAGTAAGTAGAGCTACTCACGCCACCCCTCTGCTCATTCTAGCCATGCGATGCATTACAGGGAAATCAATAATAAATGGATTTCAAGGGAAGAGACTGATGAGACCTAGAGAATTTTTAAGAGGAGAATGTTGAGGAATGCGTATGGAGTTACCTCATGTGTGTAACTTGTCCTGCATCTTGAGCTGAGAGTGTTCTAGGACTATTCGAGTAGGTGATGGATCATTTCATCATTTTCAAGCAGAGAAGAGAAAGCAAAGTTAAACTCACCGATCCAGTGCATGTTAGACCATCGTCTTCTGCTTTCTCACACTGAGCGTCACAGTCCACACACACAGAGCCATTAGCAAACTCCCGCAAATCTCTGAGAGAGAGAGAGAGAGAGAGAGAGAGAGAGAGAGAGAGAGAGTGATTGATTTACAATCATTTTCATCATGCGTTTGTTTTACCTCAACTCGACTACCGGAATAATGGTGGCCTATTGGGCTTTGGTGGTTCCAGGGTTGCTGGTTGAGGTACCTTTGAGCAAGGTACCATCATGCTACGCTGCTCCTGAGTGCTATCGAATGTCCCTGATGCACTTTGTGTGATGTGCTGGGATGTGGTGGTTAGGAACTTGCCCTTATGGTCAGAGAGTTGCAGGTTCAACTCCCAGCTCAGGCACCACCGAAGAGAGCAAGATACCGTTGCACAACACTGCTCCCCAGGCACTGTTCATAGCTGCCCACTGCTCCATGTGTGAATGGGTTAAATGTAGAAGTCACATTTTGTCATGGTGCTCCCTGTGTGATGGCACTTTAGCATCACCCTTTCAGAAGAAACACTGGATGAACAAGGGGCTTGAGGTCATGTGTTGGGGGTAAAATCTGGGTTCGCCTCTGGGTTCACAACTTCAGGCTAATTACCGTTCCAGGAGTTCCCCTATAGTCGCACTTACATGCACACAAGACACACCCTGAAGAAACAGCAGTACATACATAAAGTAAACAGTGAAGACACACTGATCCACTCGGTTCTACTGGCTCACTCTTTAAATTTGGTTATTGCTGACCACAAACCCTTGAGCACCTGCTTTCACTACAGACTAAGAATCCATCAAATTCAATCAGGAAACCCACAGACAGCTCAAAGTCTTGCAATCCATCAGAGAACAGCGGTCACCTGCATGCCCTAAAATGGCCTAATAAAACCCATTCGGGTCTCTGATAGCAAAAGCAAATTAACTTCGGGCTGAAACATCCATTGGTGGAATAATTGGATTGATAAAAGAAAGATTTCCAAAGAAAGAATGATCATGGGGACAAAGAAAGGCAGAAAGAAACTGGGCTGAAGGAAAGGGAAGCAAGCTGCCATGTAGTTCAGGTACTTTATACTAAGTTTCCAATGTGACACAAATGAACTAAGAATGAATTATTCTTTATCAGGGAAGCCCAATGTGTGCTGGCTGGCCATGATGTAAGGCTTGGAAGGACCATGTTATCGTCAAAAGCTCCATGGAGCTGTGCTTCTGCCTTTAGTCCATTCTCTCCTAGGCCTCGCTGAATGAAGCTCTGGGCTGCAAAATCAAAAGCCCTCAAGAAATATATTGGCAGCACTTCCACTTTTCACATAAAGAAGCAGACAGAACTATCTGAAGTGGGAAGATCCATGTTGACCAGACACTTTTCAGAACCTCCTCCCTGGTAGCCCCCCTTGCTGGTGTACAGTTAAAGGCTATAGCTCATGTATTGATGCCCAGTGTTAGCCATCTTCTAGCCCTGCTTCAATGATCAGTTACAGAGTGGTGGACCACTCTGGACCTAGCATGAACACTGAAACATTACACAAATTGAATAATAAAAAAATAAAAAAAACAGCCTCATACACTTGTCTCCTTCTATCCTCATAGCCTTATGCCCCAGGATGCCCTCATGCCTTTGCTACTTTTCTGGCTCTTCCCTTTAGTTATGTTGTCATAGCTAGTCTTGCCAGAATTCATTCACACAATGTACATTGTTCTTAACCACTCATAATATTGATCATCCCTAACAATCTCTCTCTCTCTCTCTCTCTCTCTCTCTCTCTCTCTCTCTCCCTCTCTCTCTCTCTCTCTCCCTCCCTCCCTCCCTCCCTCCCTCCCTCCCTCCCTCCCTCTTGTATTCCATGACAAAATCACCCTTCATTAGGCTCTCTCTTTCACCTGTCCTGAACTGGTCTGACTACCATTGACCACCTCCCTGTACATTATGCTTCATATGCATATGCTAAATCTGTTACTCCAAGCTATAGCTAAGCTTCTAGCCACCACCTCTAAAAACTTTCTTTTGGTTGTTGTTGTTATCTGTTGTTGACCAGAGGAGGATAGGTTCCCCCCTTCTGAGCCTTGGTTCCACACAAGTTTTCATCCCCCGGCTCATGGAGTTTATCCTTGCTTCCGTCACCCTTGACTAAGGCTAATATAAATGACTTGACCTGATTCGACAAACACACTAACATGCAAATAATATACACAAGATCTAATAAGATCTGTGTAACAGTGGTTTTGTATTCAGAAAATTGACCAGTGATTAAGAAGGGGCTTGAACATAATTAACATATGGGTTATAGTCTGGAAATTTACACCTACGTACTATAACTGGATCTATGACATAGGTAGGGTCCAAAAAGTAAAAATACATAGGAGGAGGACAGTGAGCATGAGAACATGCACATATAAGTGCACACACACACAAACACACACTAATTTCTCCATTATTGTGAACTCAGCGTGCATGGTGCTGGGTAGGAGGGGTGAGAGCAGGCAGGAACCTAACTAGGGATGTCCCGATCTGTTCAGAACGTTTTGTACTGGAGCATGTCCATATTAACTCTGATAACACTCTAATGCTAATTAACATATTAACCCTAATCCATGTATGATCCTTAAAAGGTCCCATACCCTACATTTGTATTGTGTTGCACTTATGACATTTTGTGATTTTTTATAACCAGTTCCCAGCTTTTTTACCTTTATCCATGTTTTTTTAGGTACCAAAGTTGAGTATATGTGCCTTATAGGTTGTCTTATTCAAAAAAGCAGCTCAGACATTCCTTTTCCCCTATAATGGAAGCCTATAGGCAGGTTCTGTAGTGACAGTAATATGTAAATTCATCTAATGGCGAATTGTTATGGCATATTATTCAGAAACTACAAGCATTTTTTCAGTAACCACTATGAAACTCATATCACTGCCAAAGACAGAAGTATCTCCAAAATTGTAACTTTTCAAAAGAAAAATGTTCCTTACTTCTGATGTAAGTTAATGGAGGAAAATTGTAGAACAAGTCAGTGTTTCAGACAGTGTAAAGGCCAGTTGCAGTCATATGGACCATTACACTGCATTATTTAAAAGTATAATTTTAAATACATTTTACATTTAGAAAATGAAAATATTTTCATATTTCAAATAATATCCCATATATAAAGCCACTGACATCATCAAAAGCCCCCATGCACACATGCTTCCTGCTTTCTGCAGTTGGAGAACAGCTTTTAGGTGCTTTATCATCACCTTTTAACAGCAACCCAGCTGATGAAGAAAGGCCAAGTAAGAGATTTTAGCCTTAATTTAATTTTTGTTTCCAATGTCCATCTTTATCCAGTAGTTTACGACACATAAACATTGCTGTCAAATACGACAGCTCTAGCAATTAAATTAATGTAACAGTTTTCTTAATTTTTCTCATTTTTGTCCAGTTTAGCTGTGTTTTTATGAAAAGTGGCTGGATTAACTGCAGTAGAGATTAAACATGGTCATGGCTTTGTTTTTGCTGTTTGCTCACATCACTGCTTTTACACCAAGGAACTGAACTGGGACTCACATACAGATCACACATGTTTTTTATGATCTGGACATCCCTAGATATAAAAGTGCTCCGTTGGGTTTGGAAAGCGGCCTGTGCCGTACCTCTCCACACCTGCCTCCCGCTTCTCCAGCACGTATGGCCTGGTGAGCTGCTTGGGCAAAGGGCCAGCCATTCTGCAAGGCAAAAAACGTCAGGTCGGGAAATATACATACATGCACATGTACACAAAGGCTCGCACATTTTGACGTCTTGCTACAGATGTTGCCTCTTGCCTTGTGTTTAGCATCAATCTGCCAGTGACTGCAAGGCTAAGAAATGACCACAACATTGCTAACAACTGCCCCTAAGTAATGGATAGACTGGTTTAAGAATAACAGAGGTAATAATAGACTTAAAGTTAAGAACAAGAATGAGGGAGAGTCTCTACATCTATCTCTGTTCAGACACAATAAATGAGCGAGAATGGGGAAAAGGGTCAATGACTGAAATCCAATAGTCAAGAAAAGGACTATTTTTAAGTGATTGTTGCTGCATTTCGACCTTAAGTCTCTAAAACGTACTGTAGGCTGTGGGACAATAGTCTAAAAGTACTGAAAATTGAATTATCCTGTATACACAAACACACACACATGAACTGAAGAAACTTTACACTCTGTAGTGTACCTTCACCCTCTCAACAGGAGCAACAAACACTTCAGATCCAGTCCTTGAGGGCCAATACCAACACATGTTCAACACATTTGGGTGATTTCCCTGCTCAAGCACACCTGCTGCAACTCCGGATGGTGAGGTCTAATGGTGTGTCTGAGGAGGTTAATGTAGCATGTACATGAAAATGCCTAAAATGCATCTCTGTACCTTGTACATTTGAAGGGGATTAATAATAACAATGAATGGAGTTACTGGAAGTGGGGGTGGTTACATATACTATACAAAAAAATCACCACTCCGTTAAATGCATTTCTGAGGCGAACTGGCTAGAAATTAGCATTGGTCTTAAAGACAATGTTAAAACAATTTAATCTCAGAAACACTATCTGCTAACAGTGTTCGCAAGCCTTTCCTGGCAATTCAAATAAACATATATAGACATTTACAAAAGCCATTTCTATTTTTTGTATTTGTATTTTGTGTAAAATGTGGTAAAAACAAAATCTGCAGTTTGTAAATTCTCTTGAACTTGTAATTAACTGACAAAACTACAAAACAATTTATTCTATTATTTTCACTGACCAACTTGACTGTATTTTTTATGTCCAAAACACATGGGACAGAGGTGAAATATGAGTAAAAGATTATAGAATATTTACACTGGTAAATGTACACTGGAAACATTTCACAATAAGCAGGCAAACTGGTAACTGCTAACAGGTGAGGGGATCATGGAATATAAAAGAAATGTATACCAAGACAATTTAACACTTTGTGTCAATATTTGTGAGAGAAATGTCAGTCACTTGAAGAGAACATTTTTCAATATGAGATTACAAAGAACTAAGGTCTGAAACAGCACTGCAAACTGTTATACTCTTGCGATAAATACAGTATAGCCAGGAGTACTTCAGAAAACCACTGTTATTTAGCACAGACTTCCACTGCATCAAGAAAAGCTACCAGAAACCATATTACCCAAGAGAAAACCACACAGTTCTCAGGGCACAAGCTTCAGGAACAGAAACACAAATATCCACTGTTCCCTGGTCAGATATAACCATGTTTCAGCTGTCGTGTAGAATGGATCATCAGCGTGTATGTGTGCGAAGGTACCACTGACATGGAGGACATATGCAATTTCCCTGGGAAGTCCATGGTTAATTCAACAAGAACGTATGCTGTTTGTCTCTCATTAAAAATGGATGAAGCTTCATGAAGAGGAGAATCAGACAACGGTGGATTGTTGAGAAGCTGAAGTCTTATATCAAACAAATTTGGGCAAAAAATTCCACTTTAAAAAATGCAGTGATTTGTTTTGTCAGTTCCCAAATGATTTAAAGGTGAAAATAAAAAGAAGCATGATATAAACACACCTCTGTCACATTTTCAGTTACTTTGTTATAGACAGTGTACATAAAAATGCTTTTGTTTTGTTTAGATATTTAACTCAAATATTTAAAAGAAAATATTTTGTGTAAAAAAAAAGAAATATATATATATATTTATATTATTATATTATTATACACATTATAATATACATATTATAAAATATTTCAATTAAATATTTTGTTTATATGATAAAAAACACCCCCAAAAAAGTTGTGAGAACGATGGAAATCCTTTTTGTATACTGTACATTGTCAGTTAAGTAGACATTTTGGAAAATGGAGTTTAAACGCTTATGTCAGCCACTGTCAATTGTCATAACACTGGCTGAGGTCAAATGACATGGAAAAAACTGAATGTGACAAAATGGATTAAGCTTTTATGAAGGTCGTGTAAGCTTATGTCAAAACTAATGGCGATGTTACAGAAATATAAAAAAAAATGTCAGTAACTCTTAATGTATAATATTTCATACCATTTAGAATATTTCTCCCATTGACCCATTTTTTTGGCTTCATTTATCTTTTTCCTTACTTGGCTCTGTTAATTCAATGCCCCATTTAAGCACAAGTATAGTACAGTAAGGGGGTCCTATGTGCAGTCGGTGGTCATTTGTGATGCTAAAGTAAGCAGTGTCCTCAGAAGACAAAGCCAAATTCAACGTAATGTACTGCGGTCACATTTAAACTGGTGACCAGGGCCTGAGTATGGTCCTGCATTGGACAGTGGTGGCCTAGTGGTGCCCTTGGGATCAGAAGGTTGCAGGTTCAAGTCCCAGCCCAGGCACCAATGAGGAACCCTTGAGCAAGGTACTGTCCGGATAACTGTTGAAACGCACTGCTCTATGTGTGGACATTTTGTTATGGTGCAGTGTGTTGACAATGACAAATGGTCACTTTTAATTTGCTTATTTGTATTTATTTTGTAGATCTCCCTATATCACATGCAAATTTAAGTCTGAATGTGAAAACCACCCAAATCCGGCCTGCTCCCAACCCCCACGTCTTTCAGGGACATTTCTCACTAGTGGCTTGGTCTCAAGTAGGATCTGTGTCCAAGCCTGCTGTTCCTACACACACTGTAATTTATTTCTGAGCCATGCCAAGCACACATTCCATTATTGCCACCGGCTCTCGGAAGACAGACGGTAAACCGCTGTGAGGCTTTTGTTGTTGTTTGTCCAAAAAGGATTGTCAGACAGACGAGTGTCTGCTGCAGATCCCCCGAGGCTCGGTCTAGCTCCAACCTCAGCAAGACACACACTTCAGGGCAAAATGAATATACACGTCTACAGGCAAGCTTCATTCAAATGATTTTACACAATAGACATAAACCAGTTGGGACACACCAAGGTTAAGCAATGCATATACATACTGAAGCAGGCATTTTAATACAGTGGGAAATTAATGTTTAGAAAAGAAGAAGATGAGTGAGGAGGAGAGCAGGAAAGAGAAGAGAAAATATGAGAAAGAGATAAAAAAAAAAGAGAAGAGATGAGGAGAGTACAGAAAGGAAGTGAAGAGAAGAGGTAAGAAGAGAAGTGAAGAGGAGAGAAGAAAAGAGATGAAGTGAGAAGAGGATAGAAAAGAAGAGAGGAAAGGAAAGAAGAGGAGAGATGATGTGAGGAGAGAAATGAAGACAACAGAGCAAAAGGGCAGAAAAGTAAAGTGACTGAAAGAAAAAAGAAAAGGCTAAACTTAAAAAATAAAAGAAAGGAAAAACGCTCACCCATGGTGAAGGTTGCATGACTCCACACAAGTGCGCCCCCTACTGAAGAATCTGCAGGACAGGCACTGGTCAGGCCCTGGACCCCAGCATCCAGCATCCGAACACAGCGGGTCACAGATCATCCTTTCCATGGCTTGAATACATACACACACACACACACACACACACACACACACACACACACACACACACACACACACACACACACACAC
>JBBIGC010091737.1:0-10088 GCA_037576955.1 Lepidarchus adonis
TCTGTAAAGCTGCTTTGTGACAATGTCAGTTGTAAAAAGCGCTCTATAAATAAAATTGACTTGACTTGACTTGACTTTAGTTATCACTTTGGCACGGTACTCCATCATGGTGGAAAATGCATTGTTCTTCACCAAACTGTGAAATCATTTTAGCAGCTCCTTTTGTGGCAGGGCTCAAATTCATTGCAAATGTTTTTTTGGGATTAAGATCAAAAGAAGGACTTTGCAATTCATCTGATCACTCTTCATAACATTCTGAGTTTATGCAAATTGCAGTCATAAAAACGGAAGCAGCAAACTTTGTGAAAATGTGTGTCATTCTCAAAAGTTTTGGCCGCAACTGTAGTGATGTACCAAAACACTTGTCTCATGGCCTTGCGTTAGCGTGTGTCATCTCCCTTTAGATTCAGCACCAGAGACAGCGACGTGTTTCCGAGCAGTAATGGCTGCACGCCGCACAGATGGAGATACGCCTCATGCTCGGCTGCTTTCAGATTTAATCGGATTAAGTTCAGGACTGACGTGCCTTTTCTTCACTATAAACCCTTATCTAACCTGTCGTTGTGTTTCTCCCACATGACTTCTGAGAGGACCTCCACTCAGACCTCGTCACCAGAGCACTTTTCCCCTGCTTTCCTTACCTTCTCTACCATCTTCCCCTTTGGGGTTTATATCACCATATCCATTGTGTTGGTGTGTTCTGTGATCGGCCCCATTCACAGTGGTGGTGAAGTGTGGGCACGGTTGACACCAATGCAGTGGACCAGCTCCCATCTCGACTGTATCGAGCCACAGCTGCTCTTCTCTAGATTTGTTTTTCTTCTTTCTTTTTCTTTCTTGGTTTTAGGTGTCTCGGCACGCGGCCAGCGGTGGAACAGCCTGGAAATGGCCGAAATTAGTCTGCAGGAATTTACCACCTATATGGCTAGTACAACCACACCTCGCTCCCCAGTCCACCACCCAGGCACCACCGCCTCCCGTAACCTGTGTTTATGGAGATGTCCATCAGGTTGAAGGAGCATGGGTTATGGTCACCTCCAAGGCTGGCTCGTGGGAGTTGCAAGTAGGAGTGGTACCGGAGTTGCTGGTTTCTTTGCTGCTGGGTCGAGATTACCCAGGATTCAAAGCTTTGCTGGCTCAGGGAACCATGCGTCCCGCACAGAAGTCCAGCTGGGAGGAGGCGGACCAGGAAGGTGAGTCCTCTTTCACCACTAATGCTATTTGTGATCTCTCCCGACAGCTCACCAGAGAGTCCTCATTCCTACGAGAGCAAAATAAGACATGAACCTGTTGAACTGCTGGAGTGGTGAACGGGGAAAGGAGGGCGAGGGGCACCTGCCTCATCACTACTTCCTGGTCAAAAACAACCTTCCATACTTTGTGGTGCCCAGAAGAGGAGAGCCAATGAAGACCCAAGTCGTTCCTCGCAGCAAGATAGACACTGATTTTTCTCGCTCACTTCCATTCCCTCAGCCATTTGGGTGAGGAGAACACAAGAAAAAAAATCGAAGATTGATTTTACTGGCCAGGCATTCAGGCTCATGTGTAGAACTTTGTCCAGCGCACGGCACCTTGAATGCCTCCTGCCACTCCACTGCTCCAATATATTATATAATATATATATATTATATATACAAGTTAAACAAAGAAGCATACAAACTCTTTGGTATTTGTTGTCCATTCCACCCACAGACAAATGGAGTTCTTTTTGGATGGAGTTTTCCCCCTGCTGCTGCTTGGTGTTTGAACAGGAAGTACCTTTTTGTCTCAGGTCTTTGTTGTTATTTGATGTAAGTAGACAAAATACAATATATATATTACATTATATACATTAAATACATTATACAGCTTTATAACAGTTTACCCCTTAGTTATCTTATTATTTTGATAAATGTACGATCCAGTGTCGACCAGAGGAGGAGGTTCCTCTACTGAGCTTTGGTTCCTCCCAAGGTTTCTTCCTCAGTTCAGGGAGTTTTTCTTGCCACTGTCGCCTTGGATCATTAGGGGCTCGGACCCGGAGCTTGTAAATTATAGATACATTACAGTAAATTATACATGCATTAACGGAAGTTAGAACACACCGGTGTGTTTGTTTATTTTTCACTAAAAAGGTTGTCCTTCCACACTAATTATATTATCAATTTATATGACCACATATTTGTTTGGTCGCCATTTATGCTCTAATTTATGTGTGTTTTATTGTGTCTGGTCGTTATACCAGGAAAATGTTTCTCAAGATGAGTTATTCCTATGAATATTTAGAATTAATATTAAAAGACATTGTTAAAAGACAATGACTTGTTATCATTGTAAAAGTCAGAAGACTCTAGTGGATTATAGTCAGCAGAAAATCACTGAAAGAAAAAGAAAAACTGTTCTGTGGTCAAACAAATCTTAATTTGAAGTTATTTTCAAAAACTGATCCCGCATTCTACACTTAATAGGAGAAAGGCCATTAGGCTGGTTATGGGCACTTAGTAAAAAAACTGAACCTCTGATGCTTTGGTGGTGCATTGGTGTCTATGGAATTGGCAGCATGCACATCTGGAAAGGCACCATCAATGAAATGTAGAAAGTATTCACAGCGCTCCACTTTTTATGGCCTTATTCCCAAAAAGATTCAATTAATATTTTACCTCAAAATTCTACACACAACACGCCATAAAGACAAAGTGAAAAAAGTTTGTTTGAATCTTTTGCAAATGTATTAAAAATAAAAAATATTAAAACATTTACATAAGCGTTCATAGCATTTGCTCAATACTTTGTTGAAGCACCTGTGGCAGCAATTACAGCCTTAAGTTTTATTTTGAGTGTGATGCTACATGTTTGGGCAGTGTAACCCATTCTTCTTTGTAGAACCTCTTAAACTCCAAGGGGTTGGATGGGGAGCATCGGGGCACAGCCATTTTCAGATCTCTCCAGAGATGTTCAAACAAGTTCTAATCTGGGCTCTGGCTGGGCCACTGAAGTTCTTCTGAGGACACTGCTTTGTTATATTGGCAGTGTGTTTAGGGTCGTCGTCCTGTTGGAATGTTCACCCCAGTCTGAGGTCCTGTTCTGAAGCAGGTTATTATCATATCTCTGTACATTGTTGCATTCATCTTTCCCTTGACCCTGATTAGTCTTCCAGTTCCTGTTGCATGCCCACAGCATGATACTGCCACCACCATGCTTTACTGTAGGGATGGTATTAGCCAGATGATGACCAGTGCCTGATTTTCTCCAGACATCACATTTGACCTTCAGGCCAAAGATTTCAATCTTTGTTTCATAAGACCAGATAATTTTATTTCGGATGGTCTGAGAATCTATTATTCATAGTTTTCTTCTATTTTTATCACTCTCCAGTGTCGAGCAGAGGAGGATGGGTTCCCCTTCTGAGCCTTGGTTCTTCTCAAGGTTTCTTCCTATTTAGGGAGTTTTTCTTGCCACTGTCGCTTTGGCTCATTGGGGCTCGAACCCGGATTCTATAAACTCTGTGAAGCTGTTTTGTGACAACGTCAGTTATAAAAACACTGTATAAATAAAATTGACTTGACTATTAGGTGCCTTTAGGCCAGGTGGTCATGTGCCTTTTATTGAAGAGTGGCTTCCATCTGGCCACTCTACCATACTGGCCTGAGGCTATAATGGTGCTGCAGAAATGGTTCTGAAAGGTTCTCTCTCTCCACAGAGCAATGCTGGAGCTCTGTTAGAGTAGCCATCGGGTTCTCGGTCACCTACCTGACTACGGTCCTTCTACCCAGATCGCTCAGAGTGGACAGGCAGCCAGCTCTAGGAATAGTCCTGGTGGTTCCAAACATTTATGGATGATTGAGGCCACTGTGCTCATTTGGAGCAATTGCAGCAATTTTTCTGTAGCCTTTCCCAGATTTCAGTTTCGAAGATCTGCAGACAATTCTTGGAATTCATGGCTTGGTTTGTGCTCTGACGTACACTGGGAACTAAGGGATCTTTTATAGAACAGTGTGTGAATACTTCTTCAGGCGTAGATTAATATTGTAGAGCGGCGCTGAGGCTTAGGGGTGTGTGCTTACGCCGCATGGGCTCTTGGGTAGGACTGTTGTATGTGTTTGTACTGTTTTGGGGTTGGACGATTGGATAAACCCTTTTTAAAAAGATATGCGCTCTACCCTATACTTCTAGTACTGTAGTGTATTCCACGGTTCACTCGTTTTTACGATGCACAGTAGAGTTTATTTTGAAAGGCAGAGCTCTGCAATCGACTCGCGTGCCTTTGCAATCAACTGGAAGATCGTGATCGACGTATTGAATACTTCTTTGCAAACGGACTATCCCACCTAATTTGATCAAATTAATTTAGTCAATTTTAACTTCACTAAAATCCAATGACTGTTGAGCTCATTACATGCATAACAACTGACAAATACAAGACAGGACAATTTAAGGATGAACAGCAAATAAAACAAGTATTGAAGGAGAACAGTTACATCTATAATAGACAACACCTGGTGCAGAGAGTACAGGAAAAGCTAGAAAAACACCTATTTTGTCAAAATGAAAAGCAAGTAGTTTCAAACACAACAAAATGAGATATAACTGATTATTTATTTGTTCTCAAGCCTGAATATTAATGAATACAATTCATAAAGCAAAAGCAGGTAACAGAGGGAAATTTTGTGCCTTTGGCAAAACAGGTTAACAGGTCTGGATAAAAATCCCCAAAAATATCCAAAAATAATGCAGAAAATGCCTAAAATTTGTCACACTCTAGAAAAGCAGTATTAGAATGTCTCCATTAAAATTCACCCATTAATATGAACATTTTCTGCACAGTCTACTGCAATAAACCATTACATTAGTTTCACAGTGGAGGGGAAGAAAAGACATGCACAAAACAGATAACTCCCTTCATGTAATTTTGAATGCTCGCCATGGTTTAGGAAGCCTTCTAGAAAAGTGTGTGTCTTAACAAGAACATTTCCGTTATTTAAATAAAGCATTAAAATATGGGAACAAATAAATGATAACAAAAGAACAAATAGACATAGTGCTGTAGTTATTTATTCTACAAATGACAGATCCTTCAGACTGATCCTGACCCACTGGAGGCCTTCTGCAGAAGCTGGATCATGATAGGATACACTGGGGCAAAGTTCTTCCCTTGTCTGGCTCTTACAGACTGCACATACGCCTCCAGAGCGCCGCTGGATGATACAAATACAAAGACAGGTGGAGTCAGTATCACAGCCTAGGAAGGGTAGTGCATTAGAGCATCAGAGATAATGTACCATCAAACAGTAGCAAAAGTAGAACAACATCTAAGAAGCAAACATAGCAGTTTTAACATGAATCAATATCAAAACCCATCGAACAAACTCAAGAGTCTGGCTTAAGAATTGCACACTTTTAGAACCAGGTTGATTGTTCCAGTGGACAAAAGCGTCAAATGAATAAATGTAAAATGTAAAATTTTAAACAAAAATAAATTAAATAATTTTAAAGATAATAGTGTCGGCTGCATTTCTCCACCGTCCCTTTTAATGCAAAAGAGTTTATCTGCAGCTTCGCTTGAGGACACAGCATTATGTAGCCCTTAGTCCAGTCTTACGTTGATTCTATCTGTGTTATACTCTGTATCTGTACTTTTAGACCTTATTGTGTTCCAGACAGACCGCTTAAGTAATATATGTACATTTGGTAAACAACAATAGGTAAATGCAGTTGGCAAATAAGTCAGATTCATACTGAGTAATCAATTCACCTATTGTTTAGTATGATACTTCATTACATAAATGGTATGATTGCTGGTAAGTCTTCTATAACACAAATCAGGCATATCTTTGTATATCAATTTGTATATAATTTAACAGCAATTATTCCTGTGGTAAATTTATGCTAAATGAGCTAGATACTCTATCAGGCACATACAGGAACACATTCTGTGATATGATGGATGCAGGATGGTCAAATAACTTGTGACTAGCAATTACACAGCAACTGCCCCATCTTTAATTACCCAAGCATACTGAGGTTTAAATATACTGCTAAAAAAAATAAAAGGGAACACAAGAATAAGACATAAGAGATCTGAATAAATGAAATATTCTTATTAAATACTTTGTTCTTTACATAGTGAATGTGCAGACAACAAAATCACACAAATTATCTATGGAAATCCAATGTATCAACCCATGGAGGTTTGGATTTGGAGTCACGTTCAAATTTAAAGTGTAAAAACACACCACAGTCTGAACTGACTTTGAGGTTAAAACAAGTCAGAATGAGGCTCAGTAGTGTGTGTGGCCTCCACGTGCCTGTATGACCTCCCTACAACACCTGGGAATGGTGGTGGATGGTCTCCTGACTAAAGCATCAGCTAACTCCTGGACAGTCTGTGGTGAAAGGTGGATGGAGCGAGACATGATGTCCCAGATGTGCTCAGTTGGATTCAGCTCTGGGGAACGGGCATCAGTGCCCTCGTCTTGCAGGAACTGCTGACACACTCCAGCCACATAAGGTCCAGCATTGTCCTGCATTAGGAGGAACCCAGGGCCAAACGCATCAGAATATGGTCTCACAAGGAGTCTGAGGATCTCATCTCTGTACCTGATGGCAGTCAGGCTTCCTCTGGAGAGCACATGGAGGACTGTTACTGACACCACTACTGACCCACTGCAAACTGGTTTTGCAGGGCTCTGGCAATGCTCCTCCTGTTCATCCTTGCACAAAGGCGGCGGTAGCGGTCCTGCTGCTGAGCTGTTGCCCTCCTACAACCTCCTCTACGTCTCCTGATGTACTGGCCTGTCTCCTGGTAGCACCTCCATGTTCTGGACACTACGCTGACAGACACAGCAAACCTTCTTACCACAGCTGCACTGATGTTCATCCTGGATGAGCTGCACTACCTGAGTCACTTGTGTGGGTTCTAGACTTCGCCTCATGCTACCACTAGAGTGAAAGCATCGCCAGCATTCAAAAGTGACCAGAACATCAGCCAGAAAGCAGAGGAACTGAGAAGTGCTCTGTGGTCTCCACCTGCAGAACCTGACACACGCTGTTGTGCATATGGAACAGACAACAGGTGGAAATTACAGACAATAAGCAACACATCCCCAATAAAGGAGGTTCTGCATTTTGTTCTCTCTTTGGGTGTGTGTGGATGGTGGTGGGTTGTAGATAACATGGAGATAACATGAACAATGAGTGGACTAAGCTTTGCAAACATCAATAAAGAACAATTAAAAAAGAAAAAGAAACCTTTTTCTTTTTTAAAATGTTCTTTATTGATGTTTGCAAAGCTTAGTTTTGCAAATAGGTTTTCTATTTTTACAACCCACCACCATCCACACACACCCAAAGAGAGAACAAAATGCAGAACCTCCTTTATTGGCGATGTGTTGCTTATTGTCTGTAATTTCCACCTGTTGTCTGTTCCATATGCACAACAGCGTGTGACGATTGTCAATCAGTGTTTCCTAAGTGGACAGATTGATTCAGCAGAAGTTGGGAGTTACGTTGTGTTTAAGTGTTCCCTTTTTTGTGCAGTATACTTTATGAAGCCACTGAAGAAAGGACTGAAGTGCAATAGAATAAACTGGCAACTGACATGAATGATGAGTTTTAACAGGACTCCACACAGGTTTATTTTACCGTTGCGTAGTTTGCTTTACCAAGTTCACTCCTGACCGTTTCTCAAACCTCGAGCAAAGCAGGGTTAACTTCATGTTTGGCACTGAAGAGAGGGGCAGCTGCAACTTCACTGCTGAACTTTTCAATAGCAAGACATAATGGGTAAATTATTCACTTTTTGGCAGATGATGCAATGCCATCTTAAAATTCAAGATTTTTTTTAAATTATATTTATTTATTTGTGTTGGGGCAAAGATTTTTGCTGCATTAATGCTGAAGTTCAAGTAGCATTTTGTATTTTGCTTGGCTACATAAGTGTTGAAATATAACTAGTTATTTGTGTTGTTGACCACGGCTTTGCTGCATTAATGCAACAGTTTTAAACGATTGATTGAAGCTCTTTCTATTGAAAAAGGCACTTGTGTGAATGAAAATGAAGATTATTGTAAAAAACTGTAATTGTAGTTTCATTTTGAGTTTGTTTGGGGGCTCAGCATGGCTGCTCATGGGGAGAAGGGCATAGCATTTATTAGTGACAGTGCCCGTCATTGTGAACACACACAACGTGCACTACAAATATATGCATTTAACCCATCGCATATGGAGCACTGGGCATCTATCAACAGTGCCAAGGGGGCAGTGTAACAGCATGGTACTTTGTTCAAGGGGACCTCAGTGGTACCTGGGCTGGCAAAGCCCTAACTACCGCTGACTGCTCATATATTTTTTAGCAATTTCCTTTTCAATGGTTGATTATTGGTCCATTGCTCAATTAATGTAACAATTTATAAAACATGAATATTAAAAATGTCTTTAACACTGCTCCTCAAACATATCTCCAAAATGAAATCAAGTGAGATGAAGTTCTGCAAAATAATGCATCCAGATGCCAGATGTAGCAGAATAAATGAAAAATACAAGTTGCCCAGGAGGAATACAAAAAAAAAAAATCCAAACAGTGTAAAAGGCAACTGAGAAATAGCAGCCAACCTGTTTAACACCGAATCAGAAGTATTAGAATTATAATATTAATCACTTGCAGTCAATGCATCTGGACTTGGAAATGACAATAGAGCATTGAACTCAATGACTGAAGTAAAATGCTACATGATGTGTTAAAGCGAGTGAGTCACTGACATGACAGTGTGAAGTAAACTATAGCTGATAACTGCTGTAAACGAGGCTTAACATTAGTTACAGCAGAGCATTTATAACAAATAAACCAACTACTGGCATCAAAATGTGTGTTGATGTTTAATAATCGAAAATTCCTGGACAGGAAATGGAATGAAAGCGAACAGAACTTAAGATGTTGCCAACTTCACACATGGACTCACTGTTTTCTCAAATTGATTTAGTACTAATGTGATATGCTAACTGCATCTTGCACAGTATGTGAACCACCATATCATTAGCATTATGAATAAAATATTCCACATTTTAGAAAATTGCGAGGTTTTTTTTTTTGCGACTCCAGAGAATCTGTACTTGCTCTGTTACTAGATGCAGCCATGTTGTTTTTTGCATTGATGCAGATTATTCAGATCTAAAAATTAACATAATTACATTGACTATGCAGTCGCATAGCACGCTGTGTATTCCACAAATACATGGAAACAGCATGTACCTCATAGTATGGCATTACAATATAGGAACAAATAAAAGATAATAAAAGAACAAATTGATACTGTGCTGTAAAGTTTACAATAGTTTACAAAAGTCAATAATTTTTGAAAAATATATAATTCTTTCCCCCCTCCAGCTCCTTTCTTGACATTTACCATTTTCAGGCTAGAGTACTGTGCCAGATCAATAATTCACAATCTCCCTAAAATAGGTTAAAACAGGCTTTAATGCAGAGTTGAAAGTAAAATCCAGGCCTGGATAAGGCAGCCTCATGGGCAGGAATGGTACAGATGTCAGAATGGGAAACTTGTTACCGTATAAGAGTGAGACGGTCCTTCTCTAAGGGGTGATCGTCAAGCCACTGAGAGTATCGCGCCACAGACCACTCTGCTCTCTGCATTTAAAACAGGAGTTCTGATGTTTAAATAGGAGATTCTGCATGAAATCCAGAGAAATGTAAGACTGTAGTCAGATGTCTGTACCTGGTGAGGAGATTTCAGTTCAGCTGGGGCTCGGTTGAAGAAGAAGTGGAGAATGCTGCTATAAGGAATCAGATTCCCCACTGCCTGACTGCTGGCTATGTGCTCACTGGTCTGAAACAGCAGAGGTCTGCAACACAGTCATACAAATCAATACACACACACATACACATATACACACACACACATATACACACAAATACACACACATACACACACACACACACACACACACACACAAATACACATATACACACACAGAGAGAAATCAGGACAGGTCTCAAACTTGTCAGAAGGATATATGACCCTGTGTGGAAACTTGGGTATAGTAGAAGCTACAGTAAGTATTGCTGTGTGGAAACTTGGGTATAGTAGAAGCTACAG
>JBBIGC010091758.1:0-10088 GCA_037576955.1 Lepidarchus adonis
GAGAGAGAGAGAGAGAGAGAGAGAGAGAGAGAGAGAGAGAGAGAGAGAGAGAGAGAGAGAGAGAGAGAGAATGGACATATAGAGATAGAGCAAGATGGAGAGAGAGAGAAGGGCCAGTTAGAGAAAAAGAGTGTGCGAGAGAGTGAGAGTGAGAGAGAGAAAAAGTAAGAGAGAGAGAGAGAGAGAGAGAGAGAGAGAGAAGGTCCAGTTAGAGAAAAAGAGTGTGCGAGAGAGTGATATTGAGAGAGAGAAAAAGGAAGAGAGAGAGAGAGAGAGAGAGAGAGAGAGAGAGAGAGAGAGAGAGAGAACGAGGATGAGCGTGACAAGGAACAGATTATCCAGACTTTTGAGAGGGTGACGACATTAACATTTTTTTCAGTGGGTAAAAAAAATACATATGTAGTGGGCATCATATCTGATGGGGGTGCAGAGATGTTAATATTACGAGGGGTGAGCGCTGTCTGCATCCTCATTCTGAGTTTGGATCTACACACTGATCAGTCGAGCAGGGTAATGAAGGGTGGGGAACAGTGAATCCACACACACCCTAAATCGCTGAATGGTTGTGTTCATATCACCGGCTGGATGTTGCATGCTGGGAACCGTAGTGATATAGTGCTGATGGATGAAACAGGATGCAGATTTTTTTCCTGCCCCTTATGCCCCTTTAAGTTGACCCACCTCAAGATCCAGAGTCAGCAGCAATGTCCAGCCCGTGGTGACGAGAGGAGGGAAATACACTTAAATGATCATGTGATTCAGGCTTTGTTCTGTTTATTACACTAAGGTGATTGTGGCCTTAACACCTTTGTGCCTGATAATGAATGGCCTGTCCATGTCACATTCTGAGCCACGTCCAAGTAGCATTCTCAACACGCTTAATACCTGGAGAGTAGCTGAGGCCTGGGGGCAGCTCTGGCAGCGTCTAGACCACAGCTATGTTTAGCCCTGAGATATCCCAGCTTAGCATGAAGAGCTTATTATCACAGAGCTTTTTCTCACAGGCCTCACTCTCAACACTGGGGTTAACTAAGGGGAGTCGGGGGGACAATGATTTTGACATGAAGGTGGACAAGATATTTGGGAGAACTCTGAGAGAATATTCTAGAACACAATATTTTCCTTCACGGGACCCGACATTTGCAGCAGCTCCAAACTGAGAGGGGAAACTGCGTAGAGCTTTAAAATGATAAATGAACCTTTCTCCAGCTATTTGAAGCTCTCTGACTACATCGCTTTCAAAATTCAGCTCAAACTACAGCAATCGATCCCTCACGGCCATTAGTTTCCTCTCAAAATGAATGGGACAAAATAAAAGTCCCCTAAAACCTGTACACCCCCTATGAGTCCTGGCAGTTTCCATTTATTTGTCTTTCATTTCTTTATTTGTAATAGCGGAGAGCGCCGTCTCTATCCGCTCCAGGTGGAGAAAGGAGAAGACCAGGTTGTCAGGTTCAGCTCCACTGCTTCACTCTTCTTTGTTGTAACAGTCATGACCTGAACTGCTCTCATAGTCTCTCCCCCCCCCCACCCCACCACCTCCCCAAGCCACTGCCAACCAGGCGTAAATCTTCGCAGGGGATTTGGTTCGGCTTGTTTAGAGATTTAGCAGAGCGCAGCTGTGTTTAGGACCTGGGCGACCCTGTAGGCCCTCATTCCCACAATCCCAGCGTGTGTATCAGCAGCTCAGGCCTCAGGTTCATGTGAAAAAGCACTGACCTGAGTCATTGTGACCGGACGCCTTTCTGTGTGACTTTATAGTCCCGCCCATATCGGCAGACATCATCAGCCATAACATTAACACCACCTGGCTAATTTTGTGCAGGCCATCTGTCAGGCAGCATGTGAACAGTCAGTTCCTGAAGGTGATGTGCTGGAAGCAGGAGCATAAAGATCCGAGGGTCTTACTGTGATGGAGCATCTACAGAACAGCAGGTCTAATGACATGTTCTAGGTCGTTAGTACCTACGAAGTGACCCAAGGAAGGAGAACTGGGAAATGGGCACCCAAAGCTCACTGATGAGTGTGGAGGGTGTGGTCTGATCCTAAAGAGGCGCTCTTGCTGTACAAAATGTTAATGCTGCTCTGGTAAAGAGGGGTCTTAATGTTATGGCTGGTTGGTATACATGTGTAATTGCAGTAGGAATAGCAACTGGAAAGGGAAAGGTGTTATCTAGGAACTTGTCCTAAAGTTTATGTAAACACAATACCTTTACCAGCGCCTGACCTCACCCTGGTGGAATTCGGCGATGAACTTTGCTGAACCTCATGGGAGTGGACGCTTAGGAATGTGTGCACAACAGAGTTCCACCTTGGGGAAAGGCCTCTGTCTGGGAACCTGCCTCCGAAGTGCCTCATAGTGGGCAGTAAAAGGTGCTGAGGTGGTTATCCATCTTTTTCACGTTGTCTACAGCAAGGGTGTCCAGAGTTGGTCCTGGAGGACTGGTGCCCAGAGTCTCATTAGGTCCAGACTCATTATACACCTGCTTAATATTGAGTAGATGCCCCTCATGCTGCTGAAACAGCTCTGACTTTGCTACACTGTGTGTCTGACCCCTTTCTACCAGAGCAGCATTATTATTTTGTACAACAGGATCCTCTTTGGGACCACATGAGCTTCTCTTCACTCCCCATATTCATCAATGGGCCTTGGATGATTTGGCAGTTGCCCTTCCTTGGATTACTTTTTGGTAGTTATTAATTACTAGGTACTAAGTACTAAGGCCCTTGTCAAAGTGGCTCAGATCCTTACACCCCTGCTTCCAATACATCAACTTCAAAAACTGACTGTTCACTTGCTGCCTAATATATCCAACCACATTGACAGGTGCCATTGTAATGAAATATGTTCTATTCCTGTCGGTGGTCTTAATGTAATGGCTGATTGAGCATCAGGTATGTTGTTTCTCTAAATTTCTCAAAAGTTCAGTGTTTTATAATGGCCTAATGAGCAAGCCTCTAAAGCAAGGAAAATCTCCCTAAGCTGGAGGAAGAAACCTTAGGAGGAACCAAGACTCAGAATCCTCCTCTGGTTGACGAGAATCCAGAGTCTCTGTTTAAAAAATGGCATCAGTTGCAGATAACCTGGAGAAACAACCAGTTATGGCTAGGAGGTGGGTAGTACATGGGGCACCTGGACATGGTTTGTGTTGTTTGAGGACAGATAAGCAGGAGGCCCCAATGATGGATGATCTGGTTGAGAGTATAGGTCAGCTGGAACCCTGGTGATGATTGATGGCTGAACACATGGACAGCAGCTCCCCCTCGGAGATAAAGACCAGACTAGAAAAGAAGAAATAGTGTAATTTACGAGTGGGAAAAGTGGAATTTCCTGGATTTCCAGAATGTAACACAACTGTACTGAGTAGCGAACTCACATATAAACTCACTTTCAGCAATGAACTGTGTCTTTATTCAAGATTTACTGAAGAATTTCAAGAATTTATTCTTTATTCAAGAATTTATTGACATGTGCACAGTAGAATAAACAGGCAAAACGGTCTAACTGTACTTTTTTTTTTTACTTAAAAAGGGTTCTCCTTACCAACACCCCCCACCCCACCCTTTTACATACTCACACAACACCTTTACATATGCAAACCACTGTGTGACGTCACCTTTCCGTCTAACTACAGCTGGAACTGAGGAGACCACTGAGTTTTTTAATTGGAAAATTTGTTGATTCTTCAGCTGTCTGTGGTCAGTGTTGACCAGTTCTCCTCTTTATGATGTGCCATGCATTTTCAATAGGAGATCTGAACAGGCAGCAGGCCAGACAAGCCCACTTTATGTTTATAAAGCCACACTGTTCATGCTGAAAGCTGCTTAGTATTGTCCTGTTGGAATAACCATGGATATCCAGTGAAGAGAGTTTACATTGATGGCAACATACAGTATGTCTTTCAAAAAATCCAAAAATCTACCTCAGAGTCAAAGGCAAATGTCACATGCATGCAGCTCAGCCATATTGTGGGCACTGATGGACCCCTATATGATAACAGATGATGATGTTTGCACCCTTCGCTGATAACAGATCTGGATGATTGCACAGTGTACTTAGCCCTTACCTAAGTCTGAACATTCCCTAACAGTCTATATCTGCTTTTCTCTGTTTTTCTCTCTTTTTGTTGAGTCACACGCTACTCCTGAGATGCCGGTAATCCAGTTCCATCCACCTGTCTACTTCTGGTAGAAGTTCCTACCACTGGAACCCACTCAGTCCTGCTGAAAAGCCCATATTCACAGATTCACTTTCCATTGACAGTCATCACTGTCCACCTGTTCACTAGGAACTGCTGTCCCTCTTGTTTCCTATGACCAAATCCATCATTGGGGCCTCTTGCTCACCCCTTCCATACTAGTACAACTACCACGGACCATCTCCCTGTACTTTATGCTTAATATGCATTCGCTGGATCTGTTCATCTAAGTTATAGGCTTCTAGTTGCCGCCTCTAGGAACTGAGAGTGTTTACTTTTGGTTGGTATTAATGGGTTCTCCTTCTGAACTTGGTTTCGAGGTTTCTTCCTTAGGTAAGTTTTCTTTATTTATTAGGGTCTCAGACCCAGATTCTGTAAAGTTGCTTTGAGACATCAGCCGTAAAAAACGCAATAAAACTGACTTGACTTTTCTTCTTTGACGCTGTGAACTCAAAGCCCTTTTATTTTTTTGACCAGTCTTTCAGTCCATCTGAGATGAGCTTGGACCAAGAACATTCACCAAGGCTTCTTCATAGAGTTGATGTATGGCTTCCTCCACAAGTTCTACAGTTTCAGTTTCATTTCTGGATGTAGTGACACACTGCGTCAAGTGCCGATGGTTTTCTAAACTCCTCCTGAGCCCAGATGACGAAATTAGTCAAAGTAATATAACGGTTTCTTTTACACACATTGGTTTCCGACCTTGTTGGTCATGCAATGAGTTGTCTCAATTCACTGAATCTTTTCACAATATTATGCACTGTATATGTGAAAAGAGCTACATTTTCTTGCAGTGAGACATGTTCCTTTTAAACTGACTAACAATTGTCTTATGAATTTTGGCTCAAAGGGACCCATCCTTGCTTTCAAAGACTGAGCCTTTGATGCAACTTTTATTACCATTCATGGAACCTCAGCTGCTACCAGTAATTCTGCCTAATGGGAAGTTTTCCAAACTTGAATATTTGGTGCAGTTTCCAATCTTATTTTAACTCTGTCCCAATTTTAGTTAAGTGTGTTGCAGCATCAAAATCCAAGTTCATGTATATTTACAAAATACACTGAGATTGGTCATTAAACTACTCGTCAGCTTTTCTGGAATGGGGTTTATAAATTCAAGGATCACTATTCCCACATATCCTGCTGTATCCTCAGGGGAACATGTCTGATTTGGTGTTTTCAGCACCAAACACCACCAGTTGCTTTTTGTAGACCTTTGAATATGGAACCACTGGCCCAAAGTGGAGTGTGATATTTTTGCTGATATCTGAATTTACACTGATGGCCCTCTAGTCTATTTCTAAAGTGATGTTGGGTCATGAAACTATTGGCAACAAAGTGTCTTCTTTCCAAACCTAAAGCCATTTTGTATGATGATGATCATGTTAGGGGTTGTTGACAAGGTTCAGAGAAGGTAAGTGCCACCATTATGCTAGAATGACACCATGTTTTCAAATAGGCTTTCATCTCGCACCACACATTACTTTATGGCCTCTGGCCATAGGACAATTTTAGAGCCTCATTACGACCCACTTTAAAAGCGTGCGGCAATAAAAACCCCCATCATTAGAAAAATGTCACCTGTCGAATTAAGGAAGATGAATCTTTCAAAAAGGCAAAAAGCATTGCATTTTCTGCAAAAATAAACATACAAGACATGACGCCATGGATGAAATCCCACACACTTGAAGTGTGGATGTTACACTTGGGTGGGTGGGATCTTTCAATAGCAAAACAGGCTCATTTAGAGAGTCATGGAAAAGCAGGGTGCAGATATATTATGTGTTAGATCTGGTATAAAAAGAATGAATGGACATCATGGGATCTGAGGACTACAGCCACTCTCCAAGTGAAGGATCCCAAGACTATTGGACACTGCAAGTCAAGTGGGCAGTTCTCAGGTGTAAGGCAGGTGTAAACAGTGTCTATGGGTATGAAGGCCCTGTTTCTGACGATGCTGTTGGTGTGCACGCTGTGTCCAGACACAGCCCAGTGCCAGAACGCCGTCCGGCTGTGTGGCCGCGAGTTCCTGCGGGCTGTGGTCTACACCTGTGGAGGGTCCAGATGGAGGAGGGCTGCGTCCGAGCTTTCTGCAGAGGGTCAGTAAACATGAAAACAAATGCTGCCTGTATCTGATGTGCCTTAGGAGGAAAACTGCCAAACTATGATAGACTAAGGTCCTCCAGTATCCCTGGCTTTGTCGTCTTATAGGAAATTTTGATTAAAAAAATGTAGACTACACATGCTACACCCAAAAACAGATCAAAATGGACATGGCTGAAAGAGATACACTTCCTCTGTTGGTCTTCAATGGCAGGGTTGAGGTGCTACAACAGTAGGACTATATGGGATTCCGCCCAAGTAGTTGTACAAGCCTAAAGAATCATTTTGGTTGAAAAATCCAATTCATTGATTCACTTCTTTTTCTTTGAAGCAATGAAAATAAAATGTCAAAGTATTATATCCAGTGTTTCTTATGGAAAGTAGCTAAATCCTTAGGGAAAAGGTGCTAATTGCTAATTGTTGGTCTTCCACTATAGAGGGCTCTGACACAGTGGAGGAAGATTTTCATTTACCGTAGCAGTTAGCAGTTAGCAGTTAGCAGTGCCAGACAACACATTTTCATAAGCAATTTGGGACTATTATCCTTTTTCTGACTTTGACAAAATCAGGGCAAACTGACAGGAAAGAAAGCTTCATTCAGCTACTCAGATGCAGCCTATAAACATAGTAGAAAAAGAGGTTGGAATCTTGCTTTACTAAAGTTTGTTCAAGTTGCTAGATTTGTCACTAGGTGTTCCTTTGGAAAAAAGACTTAAGGGGGTCTGGGGAAAAAAGTGTGACAACTTGGTCTATTTTACATTGTCTGACTTACCACTTACCTCAATTTTGTCAAACTCAAAGAGATTCTCTGGTTTATGAAATCCTGGAAACAGGATGAAAGTGGGGATTCTGTGTGGTGGTTGACTCTTCTAGCTTTGTAGCATTATGAGATGGGGTGAAGTAGCTAGCATATGGGATGTGGTCTTGACATGTTTGTATGGTGGTCCATGTTTATAGATATACAGTATCAGAGGCCACATAAGTAGGTGCTTAAAGAACATGGTTGGATTTAGACATGTAGTTAGCACAACAGTAGTGTAGCTTAGCTACTTCTTAGCTACATTAGTCTCATAGCTCTAGGTCAAAGTTAATCAACTGCTAGGGGTAGGAGCTGCCACATTAACAAACTCATGATATTTGGGGTGTGATATACTATTACGATTCTTAGATTCGAAGCAGAAAGTAATGTGAGGATCACATTTTTAATCACCCGACTTGTCATTATACCCAATCTATCCTGCCTGACTCTCAAAAATATGTTCAATAATAAAACAATCCCAACTCACTAGCCCAGTGTTTCTGTAGATGCAGTGAAGAACAAGGTTTTGTGCCATCCTGTGGACTTCAGAAATGCTATCAGAATATAAAATGTATAAAATGTAAATGTTCAAAAAATATTCATATTTGGTGCTGTTGTATAGCTATAGTATTGTGCCAAAGTATATCATTCTACACTGTACTGATATTGTTTCCCATATCAACCAGCTTTAAAAACTACTACACAAGCTAATCGACATTTTAATGTAAGGGGAGGTTTGATTACATTGAAATGATTTTTCATCCTAAAAAATCCAAATAATCGATTGAACTAAATGGCTACAAGATAAATGAAAAGCATTAATTCAGGTGTAACCTTTTGTACACAGACACTGATCTGGATGCAGGACAGCTGCTGGGAGTGTCGATGGTGACGAAGCGTCACAGGAGGGATCTGGATTTGGTGCCGTTGATGTGCTGCCAAGTGGGCTGTCAAAAAAATGACCTGGCTCTCATGTGCTGAAGAGGGAAACAGCATCCTGCGGATATAAAAGACTCAGAGGCTTTGATGAAAGAAGAAGTGCTCCAATAGAGTGAATGTGGTGTCACTAGTTTCATTTTATTGATAAAGCAGCACCCCCCCTGAGCTGCATCAGATGATTCACTTTCACTAGTTTAGGGAAATCTCTAATACAAAATACATAGAATTTTTTTAAATTGTGTTGAATGAAACCCATTTCGATCTTGGACAGATGCAAAGAAGGCTCCTGTTTGAATATGGTGGCATTTGAGAAGAAAAAAGAGTCAGTATGATTGTCAGATTTCTCTTTTAATTTCTTAATATAACGAATTTAAAAATATATAAAGACCGAAAAACCCAGAAATCCTTTAAATGTCCATTTAAGTTAGAGAAAACGTTCTGTATAACTAAAACAACATGCTTCTTTGCAATATGGAAATAAATGTTAGCTGTATACAACCATATATTGACATTTATATCCCACTATCCCATAAGTAAGTCTTTTAAAATGACAGCTTTGGATTTACTACATTATATATCATGTTATTATAATATCACTTTTCAGAGTTGCTCATTATTTCACCCAATGTATCTATAGCCCTGCCTACCAGATCAGAAAAAAGCTTCTACAGTGTAAATAAATATTGAACATACCAAACACTCCAATCTGTTTTTTGAAGTACTCTTGTCACTCTGTATCACAAGTGGGCGGAGCTAAGGACAGATGTAAATGCAGTGACACATTTTCACTAGATATACCAGTAGAGCTGACCAGCAGGTAGTTCCACTTCACCACTTGATGGACATCAAAGGGCACTTTATTCAGCTATTGGGATGCAGCCCATGTCCGTATTGTCTTTCTCTTCTTTTGTCTAGAAGATTTGACATACGAAGCACATTGTTGCCTCCTGCAGGTTAAAAACAGTAATGCATTTGGTCTCTGTATAAGGAAGTGGTGCACATGCTGTTTGAATATGAGATCCCATCACAAGTGACCACTCGAATGTGGAGATGCATTTTAATGCCAGGTGTGAATGGACGTACTGATTAGATCACACAGGTGCCAGGTGTGCACAGGACCTAAGAACGGAAACAGGCCCCATCTCTATGAATCCAGCCGTGGCTCTCAGTAGATGCCCTACAGACCATTTTAAAAGGCCCATAACACAGAACAACACCGAATCATTTTTCTTGCATCTAAGAAAAAAGAGTTCCATGTATCTTGTAAACATTTAAAGCGGCAAAACATCCAACTCATTTCCATATATGAAAACTAAGCTGCAAAAAACCCAGCCCATGATGTCACAACCATGAGCCTGTTTACATATGACCACCCATTTAGCCCAAGTCCATGTGTCAGCGTTTCAGCCCAGACTGATCATGCACAATACAGTGAAGCAAGTTAGAACAGAGGTCATTTACACTTACATTACACTTACATTACACAAGGGTTAATGTATTGTGAGACACCAATTATGTAAAAAATAAATCTCTTCCGCCCAAAAGGACGGCACCCCGTAACTGCCGTCTCCCAATACATTACCCCGCTTATTATACAGCGCTAAAACGAGAAAATAAACTTTCTAAAATGATTTATATTAATCGATTTTATTGTAGTTTTGTGGCATGTGCTAAAAAATAGTCTTGTAATTTGCACTGAAGAAAAATAGTTCATCAGAATGTTCAAGTTGTCAGGTAGCAACACGCTATGCCTGTTTGCTTTTCTTCACTGAAACTTTCTCCTTTTTCCTGGACCATATTTGGCGGAAAAATATATAAATTTATATTGAAACATTTGTCTATGTTTGTTAACTGAGCTAATGGTGGAGTGATATGAAACCGTGACATTCGCAAGATCAGACCTTATCTTCCAGAATACTCCACTCAGCTCCTGGTCCAAGCAATGGTTCTCTCTAGTCTGGACTACTGCACCTCACTGCTGACCGGTCTACCTGCAACTACAATCAAGCCACTGCAGAAGATCCAGAATGCAGCAGCTCGGCTGATCT
>JBBIGC010091787.1:0-10086 GCA_037576955.1 Lepidarchus adonis
GGATTATCTTATCTTATCTTATCTTATCTTATCTTATCTTATCTTATCTTATCTTATCTTATCTTATCTTATCTTATGTGAACCTCTAGGTAAAGCAATGTAAAAGTGAAAGGTAGAAAAGTAGAGATCTATCAAATAACTTTTTTTTTTTTAAGTATGTCATGGCACAAACAAAGAAGATTTTTGAGGACCTTAGAAGAGAGCTGTTTTTGTTCATTAGACTGAAAAAGAATATCAAACTTTTAACATTTCTGAAGAGTTTGAACTCCTCCAATCCATAGTTTGACAGACTGTGTACAAATGGAGGATATTTCAGACCATTGGTGCCCTTGACTAACAAAGATCTCTCCAAGACAAAGATCTCTCAAAGACGAAGATCTCTCCAAGACGAAGATCTCTCCAAGACGAAGATCTCTCCAAGGCGAAGATCTCTCCAAGGCGAAGATCTCTCCAAGGATCTCTCCTTGCAATCAAAGGAAACCAAGGTAATGTATAGGCAACTATAACTCTCTCTCACATTGGCTAATGCTAATGTTCATTACTCCATCTTAAGAAAAACACTGAAATTGTATGGTCTCCAAAGAGATTTTTTCTAGTTTGCTAAAGATCATGTGGACCCTGTTTTATTGCTTATGTCCCAGTTTCAGTCCTGCCATTATTGATGCAACAATACATTTTCATTTATACCAGTGAAAATGTCAAGATATCTGTTTGTAAACTAAACCTAAAGGAAAGTGTCTTATTCAACAAAAGAACACCCTAAACAAGTTCTTCTACCAAAGAATGGTCAACACGAAAATCCCTAGACCCAAAGAAAAAAATCATACAGGTCCTCCACCCTCTCTGGTCAACACAAAAATCCTTGGGCCCAATGAAAAAAATCCACCACCCTCTCTGCCCAATATTATTACTAATAATACCTTATTGTTAAACATGTATTCTTAAATAAAGACAAATTAAAATAATAATAATAATAATAATAATAATAATAATAATAATAATAATAATAATAATAATATCAATAATAATAATAATACATTATTGTTAAACATGTATTCTTTAATAAAGACAAGTTAAAACATTATTAATATTAATATTAATATTAATAATACATTATTCTTAAACATGTATACTTTAATAAAGGCAAGATAAATACTACTACTACTACTACTACTACTACTACTACTACTACTAATAATAATAATAATAATAATAATAATAATATTTGCATATTGTTAAACATATATCATTTAATAAAGTCAATTTAACATAATACATTCTGGAGAGACTCTTTGTGGGGAAACCGATTCCTTGAGCCCAAAATGTCATTGAACATTCCAGGAGCTGCTCCATTATCACAACAAAAATGAGCTTATGGTTCTGATGAAGTGGGTGGGTTTGTGGACAGGAAGTAAGGAACAGGGGCACTTGTTCTGAGAGGCAAAGCAAAATCATGGTTCTTGAAAGACCTGAAGTGAGCAGTTACTGTGAGGAAAGCCACCAACATCCCAGCACTGAAGCTGTTCTGTACAGATGAATGGACTAAAACATATGAAGTATGTGAGGTTTGTATTTGAATCTTGGCATTAAGTTGCATATTCTTTACTTTTTTTTTTTGCAATTTTACAGTAAATAGGCTTTAACAGAACCTATCTGCATTACTGCAATAGTGTACAAAGCTGTGGAATATGCTGCCATTTGAGATTAGATTGGCCCAGTCCTTAGATCATTTTAATTCCCTGTTAATAACTCACTTTTTCATTGGCTTTAACACGAGTTGAGGCTGAGGTGATGAAATGTTATATATTTTTATTTTATCTACATTTTATTTTTATTTTTAATAGGATATTTGCTTTATTTCTTATTTATAAATTTTTTTATTAATTATTTTTATTTAACTTATTACACTGTTTTATTATGACCTTTATTCATTTTATTTACTGTGTAGCACTTTGGTCTTGTTTTTTGAAAATTTACTACGCCAAGACTTAGACTTAAACAAAACCATTTTACTTTTACTTCATATTCATAGTTTGTTTTCTAACACCATGTATTACAATAGCTAAATAGCAAAAAATATCAAAATTTAAAACGTGTTTTTTTCTTTTCTTTATACATAATAAATTCAAATAATATTTCCATTATAGAACATATATCCTCTTCTACTAACACAAATTGATCATTTTTATTCTGCAGAGTGAATAAAAATCAGTTTAAGCATATATTTCTTAATAACAGATATTTTGTTTATAGACATATGTAGCTTAATTTATAATTCATACGAAACTGCAGTTCTTCCCATATATTTAAGTTTTCACCACAAATGTATGATGGTTATCTTATATCTTATATCAACAGTAAAAATAATAATATTGCCCTTTTCTTTTATTATTTACTAATATTATTGAAGTTTTAATATTTTGTAATCATGCAGATCAGACATTGTCAGACAAAATGGGGAAAATCATCATATTTTGTGTTTTAATATTGAGCTGAAAAGCATTACAGTAGATACAGTGCCTGTGTAATATCTCAGTGGTAACTGTAGGCTTCACCTAATTTTACATTTACACCCTCCAATTTGTCAGACTATATTCCCACCCCCATGTGTGTGAAATAATTAGCAAAGTCTATTTGGTTCCCCTGCCTCTTATTTCACACCTTCCTCTCTTTTATTGTCTTCTGTGTTTCTCACTCACGCTGACACAAACACTGTTCCATGTTACAACTGGATTATGTCTCCAGTGCTGACGGAGAATGGAGGTGGAATGAAAACACACATTGCAGAGGAGGATGACCAGCCCTTTTTTCTGGCCTGGATGGAATAGTTCAGTTCTTTTCAAAGCCAGAAGAGACATAAGATGATGAAGCAGCTTCTGCTGTGCTGTGCTTCTGCCTTCTCTCATCAAAACAGAACACACCATATTAGAGAGAAGGGTAGAGAGCAAGAGGGAGAGGGAGGGAGAGAAAGGGAGAGAGACACATGAAGAAAAGAAGACCTGTCTGTGTCAACAGTTGTTTTTCATCACTGACAGCTGCTTCTCTGAGGAAAATAACACTCTGCAGGGAAGAATTTGAGCATGTTATGTTTGTGAGGTCAAAGCAAAATGTCAAATTGTACTTTTGTGTGCAGGCTCAGATCGAAAGTGATCTAAGTGACCACTGCGATGGATGTAATAATATTGTAATAACACTGCTGAATTAAAAAAGGTCATACTATTTTCGAACCACACATAGTTTATAAATTTATTGTAATTTATTTTAAAAAGTCACTTAGTACATCGCCTTTGTGAGGGTCGCAGGTTCAAGTCCTGGTCAAGGCACCACTGAGTAACTCTTAAAAACCCAAGGTACACTGTTGTTTCTAGCTGGATGCTGCTCCATGTTTTGATGGGTTGGATGCAGAGGTCACATTTCATCATGGTGCATAGTATTTCTCTTCACTAGAATGTTATAAATTATTGTAGCTGCACCATAAGTTGTTGTTATCCACAATATACACTCATTTTAAGTACTGAGCATTATTCAATGACATAAACTTTAATCTTAATAGTGTGTAATTGGCACTATTTGATTCCTACAGGTTTTACATTATGTTTAGTGACTTCAGATTTCCAGAACTAGATTGAAGCCAAGGATGGTAGAACAGAGAAAACTGCTTTAGCATGACAATTTCATCAAGTACAATTTCCAAATCCCTCCCCCTCCCTCTCCGCTGCACTCCAGCCCTGCTTCCAAAGCCCCTCCCCTCAGAGGACACACCAGTAAGAAGACAATGTGTGGATGGGTGAAAAGCAGAAGTTCCATTTCATTGTGATGCACTTTGCTTAACTCCATGTTCAGCAGTATTTGTTCTTGCAATTACATTTACAGGAATACGGTAAGCCATTCCCTCATTACACACCAGCCCGTCAAACCGATCTTCTTTTTCAGTTGGTGCTTTTGACAGAAATACACATTGTCTGAAAATCTTCTGCCAAATCCAAGCTAACCACTCTGACTTTAATAATAATAATAATAACAAGACCAAAAACTTACTGCTGCTTTAAGGCTAATGTCTAGACTAAACAGATTTTCCAGTGTCGAGTCACCATTGGCACTTAAATTTAAATTTAAAGTATTTCCTTTTGTATGTTTGGCTGTCCAGAAACCTTAAAATGATCTTCCTTTTAGAACTGGGATGTACGTTGACTGATTTAACTTGTTTAACACTTTTTAGTTTCTCATTATTGATCTCTGTAATATGGAACACAAATTGGATTACATGTACAACAGTAAACACCCGTTGTCCACCATGGCTCCTTTGCTATTTTGTGTTTGTTTTAATACCGAATTTCACATCCAGTGAATCCAGTGAAACAACTTTATATGTTTTGTCGATCCCCCGATGGTGGTTTTGTGTTTCAGTTAGCCTAACTATTTCATACTGTAATGTGATAGATCTTTGGTTACTGCCAGCTGTATGGTGTACATATGGTAAAGGCTGATGCATAATGTGATGTTCATTTCATTGTATGATTAATAATCAGTAACATTACAGTAATTCTGCAGTGTACCAGTGTTTAAGCATTTGCTGTCTAAAGATAGATTTAAGCACAAATGATCTATACTTTAGATATTGGGGACTGTTTACAGTACAATATCATATAATACAACACCATATTATTAGTTACAATATAATATAGTATTGTACACCACCATATAGTTCAAAGAATGTAATTAAACAGTAAATTACATAATAAATTACATAAAGTACAAGAAATTTATATTAAACGTTTTAACAGTGTACAAAGGGCTCCAAAATAGGCCGTATAGAATGTAGGTTTTTAATAAACTGGCCATGTGTGTAAAATAGCTTCTTCAGTAAGAGAGTTTGTGTGGTTTTGTGTGTGTAGCATTAACACACTAACACTGCTTGACAGTCCAATTTTACGTTTTATAACCGTTGAATAGACAAAATGAAATACTTTGATTGCTAGTATACAGGGAACACAGTCAAATGATTCAAATGATCTCCACAGTCTTGCCTTTGCAGCAGAATCCAAACAGGACAGGTATTCCATAGATGAGCATGGGAACAAACGAAGTCATACAGTAGCTCTTTTTTTTTTCTTTTTTTTCTCATCACATAAATACTTTGTATAAAACATTTGGTGGGAAAACCATGTTGAATTGTTAAAGGAGCAGAGATTTCCAGCGCACAGTCTTTGCTGACAGATGCATCCAACACAGTTGCAATAATATGAAATGGAATAAAGAAAAGGTCATAAAAAACCTAAACATCTCCACATTTAAAACAGCAAGCCTAATATTCCAAAATATGCAGTCCATCTCTATATCCCTTTCACACACATGCATGCAATCAGGTATGCACGCATATATGTGCACACACACATACACACACTCACACACACGCACACACTTTCTCCCTTTCTGTGGTGTACAAGCTCACCTTGATTAAAGATAAGGCTCCTCTTCTAGGTCACAAGATTGTGTTTCTGAAGAAGCAAAGACATCCTTTTTTTAAATTACAGAATATTTACAAGATTAACAAGTCCAAGGGGGTAGTATTGACCCCCCAAACCCACCCTCTTTACACTGTCTCTGTGGAATGTAAAAACTAAGCTCTATCATTTCAGGGTAGAATGCAGAAGAAAGAGAGAAGCAACAGTTGATGGACCCATTGCCATGATAACGATCAGGTGAGGACGAGTATCGGTTTGTGGTTTTCTCGCAGTTCACTAAAATACACGCATATCATTGCTGCCCAAAACATAAATGAAATTTCCCAAATACTGTCTGTACAGGAGAAGGCAGAAATGGTATTAACACCTAATGTAAGTTATAGTAAAGCATTTTTATTGCCAGTAATTGTTGAAGCATTTCTATTGGTTCACTCATGATGAGAATGTAAAGGGCGTCTGCTGTGTTTAATTGCTCAAAAAACAACAAAAAAACCTATTTCATTTCGTTTGGACAGCGACCATATGTATTCCATACCAGATACAACAATTTTGTTTGAATAAAAAAACAACACTGATATAGACATTACATTTGCTTATGAAGGGAAACTCCAGCATTTTTCAATCTACCTCTGTTGCATGTGGTGGATTAGCCCAGATATGAACATTGGTTGCAGCACCTGCACATTGGCTTCTATTGTAGGTGGTTAACAGCTTCGGTTCTTTTACTAAATGCAGGGCAATTATAGTCAGTGATAACTGAGTGTAGTCTACCGATGCAGAAGATTTTGAATGAAAAGCGCTGGTTTATTCCTTTAACTTGGGTCAGAGGGTTGGAAACGTGCAATGTGTGACCGATGAAATAACTCGTATTAAACAGAAGATGTGGTGAGATGACTCACCATGAGGTTTTTCTCATCCCCAACAAAAACAAACAAGCAAAAAATACATGAATCAAACAGTATAGACACTGACACTATGTTGGAGCAATTTATATGATCCAAGCCATTTACAAAGTAACTTTTCCTCATCTCACCTTGAATAATTGAATTTGGGTAGTTCATTCTGCGTAATGTGCTCATGACAGGCTTGATGGGCCATGAGCCTCCCTGGCTGGCAGCCTCATTAGAAAGAGCTGAAAGGAACTCTTCTGAGCTCGGCTAAACTTTAATTTGTTCGGCGATTCCGTCTCTCATTGCTCTGTTTCCCCCTCAATTCGACTTAATGAACACTTCTTATTTAATTACTTACTCTGGGAAAACGCCAACATTCATTTTTCAAAATGTGTACACTTGATACAGTTGAGTCAATGCGAGCAATAATGGTTATTAATCATGTTGAGACCTTTTGGGTTCATATGCAAACATATCACAAATAAACAATATCAAATAGTTAACCCTTAGGAGACATTGCTGGTGAAAACAAAAGCATGGTGTTCAATTACTCTGTTTCTGTCTCATTGAGAAGAAGGGAAATTCAGATTCTACGATTTCAGTCCATTCAACATGTTTTTAACTAGAGATAATGATTTCAATTTGACATTTGCCGCCAATCAATACATACACATTTATATAGAGAGACATCTAAGGGTTAACCCAATAGATTAAAATTGGGTAAAGACCTGTGAGAAAATCACATCATCATTATGTGAACGGACAAATCTCCACACCGCACACACGTCGCAAAAGCCTCTCAGTTGGAATTTCTGTTTTGCCGACACGCACACCTTGCCCCACATTCATTTCCCCATAGATCAGTCTAGTCCTGTTCACTCTGGGGAGCATTTACTCCTCTGGTGACGTCCATTGAGGACAGGGAGAGGGGGAGGGGGAGGGGTGGATGAGCGAGTCTTTCCCCAAGTTGGGCTCACTACGGCAGGCTGATAGTGGGGGCTGCAGGCATGGAGGGGAGGAGGCTGGAGTTGGGGGCAATGCTGCGATCTCGTGGCCCCCGCCCCTCCACAGCCTGGGCCGTGGGGTCAAAGCCCATGCTGATGTGTAGAGGCTGGTGGGCTTGGCAGTAGTCCACAAGGGGCTGCTCGTACCTATAGAACGCCAGACGGCCCATCTGCTGAGGTGCCTGAGAGAGAGAGAGATAGAGAGAGAGAGAGAGAGAGAGAGAATTTTGAGTGAATATGGCCATTTTCCTATTTCAAAAGTTATTCTGCTATTTGGATATAATAATAGAATGAGTAGGGGAAAACAGTACATAGCTGTGTGAGTCCAGATAAAAAGCAATTCTACTGATGATTTTTTAAAAATCTGCATAATAAAACAGTTCTCTTATGACTCAGCATTTTTCACAGTGGTGATGAATGGAACCAGATGTCTGAAGCTCTATATCTAAGCTTTTGGCCCAAGCATATTGTTAAAATCAATTTAAGGTGAATGGGTACATGTATGGAGTGCAACACAAAACAGCCCCTAAAGAAATCTAATTTTTTCTCATTTTTTCCACAATTTTACCACCATCAGCTTTACATATAGTCACTCAGAAGATGCATGTAGGTTAACTACAGGTTTTGCATATTAAAAGGGACATATTTCCATTATAGATATCTGTTCCCCCGGTTCCGATCACAAACTACTCAAGGTGAATGTCAAAGTGAATCAAAGTGAATCTGGAGGGGAGGAGGCTCTATAACAGTAAAAATGCAACACTAGTAGTCAGCTGAACCTCATTGTTGCAGCTGATCAGAACTGCATATAGGATTAATCTATAATAAAGAATTTGCCACAAAATACCAAACAAACAAAAATACTACACCTGATCTATCATAACAGTGGACGATTTCACACACATGTAAAAAACAAAAACAAAAAAACAAACCAATAAAAACACTATAGGTTAGTAACACAATCTAAATCTAGGTGCCAACAGTTTTTCATTAAGACAAAGTGTTTTTTGAAGATTATCCAGCCTCACTACAGTCACCTCAAATGGATGAATTTGTTGTCAAAGCCTGGATAGAACAAATACATATTAAATAGCATATTGAATAGGCAGATATTGGGCATCTGTTTAATTGTCCCAAAAAAAGGCAAAAAGTGCAAAATGTGAATTTGTTTGTCTTTGAACTTTTGTGACAAATCAATGCAGAAGGAACAACACAGTATACAAATGTGCATATTTTATATACATTTTATAAAATAAAAGTTAACACAAAAATGCTTTGTTAATTAACGCAACTTTTGAGAGTATAATACTATAATAAATGTCTGAATTTACAAATAGGGAAAAGCAGAATGTTGTGATTCATTGGCAACAGGAGCATAAAAGCCTGGCAAAAGATTTCATCTACAAACATTTCCTAAATATTTTGATTTTTTTTATAAAATGCAATAAACACAATATGGTGTAACTTGTTAATTCTCTTAAACTTTGATTTTACTGATAAAGTTTCCATTGTTTTGAAACATTCCACAATAAGGTGAGCTAGTAACAGGATTGAGGATCATGACTGGGTATGCAAGCAAAAAATGTTTTGTGACTCACAATTTTGTGCCAAACTTCATGACAATTCTCAGTCAGTTTAAAAACAACATTTTATACAAGAGTACAGGGCATTGAGGTCTTTCATTATCTACAAAATTTAATATCAATTCAGGAAATCCAGAAATCCTATAGGACAAGGCCAGAAACCATTTAGCCATCAAAAAGCTTTGCACTAGAGACGGTCATGCTACTGTGATAAATATAACATCTGTCATGCTATAGGTCGGGGGATGGGAGGGTATCAATGCCCATATCATGGGTGTGAAGGTCCCATTGATGCAGAGGTATATTTTGGGATTTTAGAGAGACATATTCTGGCATCAAGATGACCAGAGACCATTCCAGGCCTCATTCTGGATGTGATACAACAGTGTGGCATTGCAGACACAGTTTGAATGTGTTTGACTGCCCTGCCAGCAGTGCAAACCTGTCTCCTTTTCAAAATGTATGGCACTTCACATAGAGGAGAATAAGACAATGGCCACCATAGAATATTGAGCAGCTTAAGTCTTGCATAAAGCAAATGAAACAATGAATTCAATACATTTCAAATCGATCAGTGAAAACGATCAGTTAAATCAAAGTTCAAGAGTTACCATATCACACAATCTTGTTTTTATGAAAAATGAAAAGTTTTTTGGAATTGGAATTTGTAAATGTAACACATAATTAATATATAATGATGCATTGGAATGGGACACTCTCCAAGAATCTTGGGAAGTAAAGTATTAAAAAATACCTCAATTTACAATTCAATTATATGTCAACAAAAGGAAATTTTAATTACCTTCTTCTCAGGACCACTCCTGATTGTATTTTAAAAACACAAACTGATATGTTAATAACCTTGTGTAAGACACTTGGCACAAGAAATGCACTGAAAATGATGAGTCAGTGTCTGGATGATATCAAGTGAATTTTATTTCTCTCACCACCAGCACCAATTAATCTTCATATATCTAAGAAAAGGATGATTATAACATAACAGCATGTAAATGATTAATTAACATCATGATTTATGAATGACTCTTTGTGGGAGCTGTTCCATCCAATATATACCTGATATAGTAACTGCATCACAACTTGCAACGACTCATTAAATGCTTAATTATTCATGATGTTATATATA
>JBBIGC010091805.1:0-10086 GCA_037576955.1 Lepidarchus adonis
CTGTCTCTAATAAACGCCTGGTCGTCCGAATAATTTTTTAAATAGTAGCCCCGGCTACTATTAGAAGATATACGGTAGGTTTAAACAACTACCAATAGTTCAGACTGTGGACTCATTCAGGCAACTGTTTGGGTGAATGTGAATACGTCTACAAGATGAGGACAAATTTGACCTGCATTGGGAAGCTTGCCAGGAAAAAGCATTTGCTCTTCAAAAAGAATACAAAGACCATGTCTTTTGAAATAATGCTTTTCATAATGAAAGCCTTTATCCCATTGTTTACACTCTTGTAAGTTTACTATCCACTGCCATAAGTCACTTTACATACAACATCACTGAACAGACTCTACTGTCAATTTCACACCACCCGTGGTCCATAAAAAACAATGCAAAATTTGTGTAAATTATTGCCGTATGTCAACTGGCAGAACACACTGATGGTTGTCCTCCATGTTCTGCACGGTTATACTATAAAATGTTGCACCACATGTCCAAAAGACAGGCTATTTAAGTCCTACTGCATACCTGTATACTGATTGGCTGACAATAAACATTTCTTGAATCAGGTCTGTGTGACTGACCTCTGCATGTATCCAGATGTTTATGACTGTATGTGCTAAATTTAACAGCAATGGAACTGAAAAAGACATATGATTAGATCTGCTACCTGCACCTATACAATAGCTTGATTTAACATTATATGGACACATGAATATGCTCCATGTCCTGGCTACAATTATAAATCAAGCTTTGGGCAAAGATGTAACACACTCTCTTTTAAATGACAGCTGACACACACGCATTAACTGCATCTCATTGGTTCACATCCCATTTGAACTACAAACAGGAATTTGCGCAACAGCTCTCCACAGTCGTGACCGCTTCCGTCTGAATCCACTCCATTCTGAAGTATGAAAGAGGCTTGGAAGTGTGGTGTAAATGTTATGATTTAATGTTGCTTTGGTGTCTTATGGAACAGGCAGCTTGCAGAAAATGATTCAGCTATGAATTCTGCATCATATCAAAGAGCCGTTTAAGGACAGCTGTTCAGGAACGGCTTTTAGCCCACTGCTGTCACACTGTTTAACTCACACCATGTGATATGTACAGTAATACATTTTCATAATGTGAAATACACACTGCTCAGCCATAACATTAACACCACTGATAGGCAAAATGGTGTATTATTATTATATATTTCATTACAATGGCACCAGTAAGGGGGTGGGATATATTCAGCAGTAAGTGAACAGTCCACTCTTAAAGCTGATTTGCTCAAAAATGGGCAAGCCTAAGAATCTGAGCATCTCCAAAACAGCAGGTATTGTGGCGTGTTCCATGTGTGCAGTAGTTAGTGCCTACCAAAAGTGATCCAAAAAGGTGAACTGGTGAATTAGTGAATCAGTGACAGGTTCGTGAGCACTTAAGACTGACTGGCGCATGTGAGGAGTGAAGGCTCAATGTGGAGCTCTAGTTACACAAAATGTTATTGCTGCTCTGATAGAAAAGGGTCAGAACACAAAGTGCACCACATTCAGAGCTGGTTCAGCAGCATGACATACTCAATATCAGGCAAGTGGTGTTAATGGTATGGCTGATCGGTGTAAAATAGGATGGCTTCTACAACAGGACAGTGATCCTAAATACACCTCGATCCCCATCATGGACGACCTCAAGAGACGCTTGAGACGGTTTTGGGATGGCCATCACAGTCCCCTGATTTAAACATCGTTGAAAATTTGTGGGTAGATCTTAAAAAACCAAAGAATAATACAGAACTAGAAGCCTTTTACAGGTAGAATGTGAGAAAATCCCAAGTACAAGAATTGAAAAACTTTTAGCTCTAAAAAGCGTTTGTAAGCTGTGATATCTGCCAGAGGATGTGTTACTAAGTACTGATTATGTAGGGTGCACAAACTTTGCACATTGCCATAATAATTTTGATTTTTGTTCAATTTATGGCATAAAAAATAACTATTCATCAATATTTGCTGAAAATATTGTGATTTTTTTTCTATGTCCTAGAGAGACTGGGGTAGTATCTTATTAATTACGAAATCACCAACATCTGTAGTTTATCAAGGGATGCCCAAACCTTTGCAAAAGATGATATACTTGAAACAAACCCATAAGGGAAAGTAGCTTTTTAAATACTGAATCTTAGCAATAACATCAATATACAGTGGCCTCCATAATTATTGGCACCCCTGGTTAAGATATGTTCTTTAGCTTCTAATACGTTCCATTGTCTTCCAAATAATATAAACAACAATGAAAAAAGAGGAAAACCCAACCCAGCCTTTATTCTATGTGGGAAAATGTTTTTTTTTTCATCAAATTCTTCTTTTACATCAAATCATGTGTGCCACAATGATTAGCTCCTCTAATGTTAGTACTTTGTACAACCCCCTTTTACCAACAAAACGGCACCTAATCTTCTCCTATAATGTTTCACAAGATGGGAGAATACAGAAAGAGGGTTTGAGCAATGGCCTCTGTGTCACGTCATATTTATACCACAGGGAAACAGGAAGTGATGAATCACTAATTAAATGTTCCTAGATACTCTGATCAACGTTGTAAACTACTGTTGAAATGACAGAAATACTTCAATTACATTTATTTCCTAGGAATTGTTAGGGTTAGTGTGGAATTGTGGAACAGGTGATTTTATGAAAAATAATTATTTCTTATTTCTTTTTTTTTTTTCATTTTTCCACAATTTGCAGTGTGAGAGTATGCTTCTTCAATAAAAATGTAATTTATTTTAAGGCTTTTAACACATCTTAACCAGGGGTGCCAATAATTATGGAAGGCACTGAATGTAATATTCTTATGTGGAGAAAGTTTGTACACTCTTGGACATGGATACTGTGTAGAAGTGTAGCATTGAACAGTATTCAGTACTATTGCAGATAAGTGTGTTAAACATACAATTAAACTTGTAAATATGCAGATTTATATATTTTGTAACTTTTTCACCGTTTGTTCTTTTTACTTGCACTGTCCCCTTGTTGCTGCTGTAACAATGCAAATTTCCCCAATAAAGGCTGATCTTATTTTAGCTTCAGCTTTTTTACAGATGGTGTGATTTTGTTTCCAGAATTTGCATGAGTGGAGGGAAGAATGGATTCCACTAAATACCAGCAATGTTTCCTGTGCCACTGGCTGCAACACAACCCCAAAGCATGATAGATCCACCCCATGCTTAATGGTTGGCAAGGTGATCTTTTCATGAAATGTTGCTCCTTTTTTCTCCAAACATGCCTTAATAATTATTGGCACCCCTGGTTAAGATGTGTTAAAAGCCTTAAAATAAATTACATTTTTATTGAAGAAGCATACTCTCACACTGCAAATTGTAGAAAAATGAAAAAAAAAAAATCTAAGAAATAAGAAATATTTAATAAAATCACCTGTTCCACAATTCCACACTAACCTTAACCCCTAACAATTCCTAGGAAACAAATGTAATTTAAGTATTTTGGTCATTTCTACAGTAGTTTACAATGTTGATCAGAGTATCGAGGAACATTTTATTAGTAATTCATCGCTTCCTGTTTCCCTGGGGTGTAAATATGACGTGACACATAGGGCATTTTTCTTATCCACTTCTTCTTCAACATGGAGAAGGAACACACCATTCAAGTAAGGCAGATGTGTCGACCTTCACTGATTTGCTGATTGTGGCCAACATCATCAGTCCACAGCACTTGTTTCCAAAATGCATCAGGCTTCTGTAAATGTTCTGGTGCATACTTCTGACTTTGGATTTTATGACAGGGACGTAGGTAAGTTTTTCTTCCGCTGACTCTTCCATGAAGGACAGTGGAATGATGCACCACCACTCCTGAGTCTGCTAAATCTTCCTGCAGGTTTTTTGCAGTCAAATGGGGGTTTTGATTTATCTCTCTTACCAGCATATGAGCAGTTCTCTGAGTTTTCTTGATCTTCAGAGTTCCCTTGAACTGCCATCTCTTAATTACATTTCTCACTGTAGAAACTGCAAGCTGAAAATGCTTTGCTATATTCTTGTAGCCTTCTCCTGCATTGTGGGCATCATAACTTTCATTTGCAGAGTCAGCTGCTTAGAGGAACTCATGTTTGCTGAGTGTGCACAAGTGTTTGCACAAGGTTTGAAGAGTTTTTGTAAAACTTTGAAATTGGCACCAGCTGACATTTAGTAATGACAGCTCTTGCCATGCATCAGATCTAACGAGCTGATTGAGGTCTGTAAAAAGAATCTGAGACTTTGGAACGCTTAGGGTGGGCAAACTTTTGCAAAGTGCCATAATAATGTTTTTATTTTTGATCAATTTATGGCATAAAAAGTAATGATGCCTCAATGTTTGTTGAAAATATTGTGTATTTTTTCTGTGTTAAAATCTTAAAATTTAATTACAAAATCACCTCAAATTTGTTAATCATCAAGGGGTGCAAACATTTGCATAATACTGTATGTACAGTATTGTGTAAAAGTCTGAGGCACAGACACAAATGATTTAAAGCCATTTAGAACACAAGTTAACATTAGAATAAAAGCAACAAGAAAGCATCAATTGTTTGCAATTCTTGTAAAGATTTGTAAAAGTCACTGAAATTTTGTGAGCTGGTTAGAAAGACACAGGTTTGGTTCCAGATTTCTTCTCAATGCTTCCAGCCATTGCATGGATGTGTGAAACTCCAGCAGCACCTGACTTTAATGTAAGGAAGGACTGATTGAGGCCAAACCAGGGGCGTGATTGCAACTACAAGTAATACTGGGCCTCGATTAATGATTAAGCCATTTTGTTGGAGGAAATAAAAGCTTGCACATATATTTTCTCAAGACTTTTGCACAGTACTGTAAGAGGAAATATTTGCTTATTCAAATCTGGTAAAAAAACACAATTTCAATTATATATACTGTTTTGTTTTAATAACTATGTGCTTACCAGGTGACGGATGCCATTTAAAGAATGATACGCCACTGGGAAGGACAAGGCAAATTTGGAAGCGGCGATAAGGGCAGGACCAAAGGACAGGGAGTGGACCAGGTCCAGGTAATAGGGAAAACTGCCCGGCAACACCAGTGCAGCCAAAGCGAAAGCAGAAACACCTGGGTCACACAGCATAATCAGTAAAAAAAGCTAAAGACTATTTACACAGTAGTACAATACACAACACAAACAGAATTTTACTGTAAATTATTTTCAATTCAGTGACGTTGACTCTGTCCCTGTGGACTGAGAATCACAATGTATCTGTATATTCTACATTATAATTTGAAAATCATAAAGAAATAGAATGTAATTGTGTGGGAAACACTGGATATGGTAAGGTTAAAAAATGAAATCTGTCAACATAAAAGCAAATAAAAGGATATCATTTTTTCACTTGGGATAAAACTCCAAAATCTTGAAAAAGCAATGCAAGGAGAAACATTTTTTTTACTTATAGTGTAACTTTCAGTGTAATGAGTTAACGCAACTACACAACAAATTTTTTTACAACTAAGTAAAAAAAAATACTGATCTGTTTGTGATTAAATTATGACTGTGTATAAGACAGCAGGTCTGTTCAAATTAGTACAAAAAAATGTGTGTGTGTTTATTACCTCCAGTGAGAGCTATTCCCGTTCCTCTGTGAGTGATTGACATCGCCATGGGGACTGACCACCTGCAAGACACAGTTACCATAGTAACCCTGGCTCCTGGCATGTAGTAACCATAATGATGAAAAAAGAGAAATTTTGCATGCGCGCACACACACACGCACATACATACACATACATACACATACATACACACACCCATACGCACACACACAATGGTTTCATATTCCTTGGATGAAAATTAAGATTTTAAATTTTACAAGCATCTAATAAATATAAGTCTTTAAACTGTCAGAAGTTAGGAGAGAGAAGGTTAGTGAACTGTGTGGAGAAAATCAATTATTGAAATAAATTATTTCTTTATGTTGTAATTAAAAACATAATACATAATTAAAATACACGAGTATTGATCTGTGCCATACAGAGCACGCAAAGCATTGAGCTGACCAAAACACTGAATTACAATGTCCTTCTTCAGAGCGAAGGAACAGCTAAGCACGAGGTTTATGAATCTATAATCATAATTGTGACCACAAGGTCCATAAAATTATAAAAGGCTGACTGATCTTTAAAGTCAAGGTGAATCATGCTTCTATGTTATACAGTGATGGGAAATGTCTCTGAGCATTTTTGAGGTTGTGTAAAGTGAAGCATGGCCAATATAATTTTTTTCCCAACCTGTTCGTACACAGTGACAATCTGAAGACATCTAAAGGGGGACAGAGACTTGGACTACCAAGAAAAAAGGTCCAGTTTCACTTCAGATTGACCATTTCTTTATTGACACCAATAATGCAGTTTATCCACTGAATTGAACTGCTCTAAATGGTTGAGCTCAGGAAGGAATTTACTTAATCATTAGTTAATGACAGGAACAGTAAGTTGGAAGAAAACACAATAATACAGCAGTAGTGTGTGTGTGTGTGTGTGTGTGTTGGGGGGGGGGTTGAATTAATGTACTGATGTAGCTTCATGCCTTGTCAAATTGCTTTGTAACACTGCTAAGAATTTTAAAAGCATTAAATGACCCCTTACTGTGGAAAACAGTTTGCACCCCTGCGATGTCATTTTACAGTGTTTCCACACAAACTACAGCTACTGTGAAACGCCCATGCAAAACACAGCCAACACAATAACTTTGAGTGCATTTGTCCAATCAAATGTTGTTATAGAATTCTTCAGGACACACAAGGCATGTATCATTTAGAATTGAAAAATTACTTTATTTGTGTTAACTTGTCATTTCTAACAGGCCTCTGACTGAGCAGTGGAACTCAAGCTATCATCAGTGAAACCGTGGCATTTAAAATGATTCAACTGGTAGCATATTACACCATGTACAACTGAACAATCCTCCACAAAATTACTACTTATTCTAGCTCAAAAGGTGGGGGACTGGATAAAATTCATGAGCAAAACAGAAGATCTCTTAAACCATCTTCACCTGAGATCTGTTTGCTTGTAATTAGTAGATGTGTATAAAAAGTTTCTGGACTCCTGACAGACCCTTGCAAATGCTACGTTTGAAGAGGAGTCAAAAAGGCCTATGATGAAAGGTACACCATCCCTACTGTGAAACATGGTGGTGGATGACTGATGTTTTTTGGGATGTGTGAGCTACAAAGGCTCAGAAATTTTGTCCGAATTGATGGTAAGATGAATGCAGTGGGTTATCAAAAAACACTGGAAGAAAATGTTGGGTATTTTTGATCAGAATCATTTGAGTAGTTTGTGTTGTTATTATGATTTTTAAAGAGTAAACACTGTTGATTGATTATAAATGGCTTCAGCCAAACACTAACCATAAGCGAAAGAAAAGTTTTTGTGTTATTCATATTCTCTGAAAATTGGCTAACAAATATTAAACTTACAAGCACAACTGTATTTCTGCATTTCTTTATATAATATGGTTATCATCAGAATGGGAACAATACTGATATACCTTTGAGATACCCACCCCTGAGTTATTGCATTGTTGAAGACCAATGTTCTGCACAAGTCTTTACAACTTATAGCAGTGAACCACTGTAAGTCCACACTGTAACTCCATGAAACTGCTGGCAAAATCCAGATCTGGAGGAGTACAGCACACCTGGTCCAACCTAGTAACTAACTGACTGTGTGTGTGTTAAGAACAGAAAAATCACCCAAATGTACTGGAAACATATCACTAGCATTAATTTAGTAATTTTCTACCCACTATGAACAATCCAAGTTTGTCTACTGATCTTGTATTCATCAACACACTCATGTACATCAATCTCTTACCTATAGATGCTAATATGAGGAGACAAAGGTCTGTTCAGTTGAGTATTTTTGGCCCAGAATTTGTTCATTTCCTCTTTCGCAGAAGTTCCCATGGGAACCACACTGTACAGATACAAAAGAGTGTGATTTGGATGAGTGCTTCAGAAATTGCTCAGTGACACAAATATGCATGTACACTCCATACTATGTACTATATCTAAATAATATTTTCTAAATAATTATATTATATTGTGAGATCAGAAATATGCTCGTTTTCCTCACCACTCTCACATGACAGTCAGGGTTAAAATAAGTTCAAATGTATCTAAATGAACACACTGTAGCCAGCTAAAAGTAGCCTGATTGAGTAGTGTAGACCTAAAAGTAAAATAGACCATACTTACTGCCTATAGAGCATGCCAAACTGTGTCCGAGATGAACACAGACCCTGCCAGGCCACCGTCCTAATGTACAGGCAAAGAACAAATGTTATTGGTATTAACTACTAAAGCAAATACATTTAGCAATTAAACAAATAGGTTTTGCACAGCTATTGTCAAATTAGGATACAAATATTTACGGCTTTATTTTAAATCCAGATACAAGCAGTGACAAAAAAAGTTTCATAGAAGCATGAAGAAGATAAAGTGAAAATCAAAAGAGGAAACCACCCTCCTCTGGTTTGAGTTATGAGAGAAGTAGTTCAAGTTTACAGCACTCCAAAAAAAACACTGAAATAATCAGTTAGGACAGGTATGATCACAAGGATTACAACCTTTAAAAAACTGCTACAGTATTCCAACAAGAATCCTATGAATTCTGACTATTACCATAGTTTATTACAGGACATTGCATAAATGTCAGAGAACAATAGTAGGTGAACAGGATAGATATAATCTCCTTAATAATTAATGGGTATGCGAACATTATTGTCATGCAGAATCTGAACTATCCAGGACCAGTCCTGGGCACTCCCTTTAAACAACCAATAGGTAGCAAATGGGATGCACCGATTGAGAATTAATGGCAATAAACACCATTTTTTAGGTACATTGTGCAAAATTTGAGACGGGCTACATGAGTTAGACAATAGAGCTTATATAAACCATTTTGATAAGCTTATAATCACGTGTAATGGAAAGAAACTAAAACATTCTGCTCTCCCAGTGTATTAAGTTCATTATTAAATATTAGTCCAAACTAAACATCTGTTTGATGTGATACATTTTCAATTAAATAACCACCAATACCTTCATCATGGTGCATCCATAGTCAGCAGAATAGAAATTGTATTGCTAAATATTACTTTATAGCATTACATCTTTTTGTATTCCAGATCTGAAAACTTTTAATTGTGACAGGGAAGCAGACTTGAGTAAGTAAGATATACATTTCCTTTATATTTCAAACAAACAGCTAGACAGGTCATAACGAACCTAAATATAACCTATGTTTGTGTATGTTTATATTGTCAAATTGAGAAAAAGAGGGACCCTAGCAGTTTTCTTTCCGGTAAAATAAATAAATCAAGTCAGTTGAACATGTTCAAAGTTCTTGCCTGACAAGACAATCTAATACGTTTGTCCATAAGAACTCATAGAAACAGAAGAGGTATAGCCGAAACGACACACTGATAATCCCGTAAATGCTTCATTGTCATTATGAAACACCGTATGTAAGTTAACTGACCAATTAAGACCAAAGCAGACTACGAACCTAGATAACGGTTAGCTCATAAGCTAACCAATGCAGGCAGAAAGACATTTACATAAACATTCTGGGAACACTGCAAAGCGTTTCAATGTACCAATAAACCGCAAAAATAATATATATGTATATATAATGTTCCAAAATACGAAGGCAAAACAGTGTATGTGAGGTAAGAAGTCAATGAGAACTGACCTTAGAATCAACGCCATGTTTTCCTGAGGAGAGGAAGTGACGTCAGGTTATGTGGCTTTAGAAGCGCAGAGTTGTAGCTCATCTGAACCGTAGATCTGATCTATAAACTGGATTTGGGCGATGCCGCTAATGTTTCTTCGCTGTTTGTTTAAAAATTTCTTAAAGTCGAAAAATAAGGAATTATGTGTGACAAACATTTAAGAGGTAAAAAAAAAACTGGTTTTAAACTGAATTGCTACCAATTTAGTGTAGTGCTCAGTCATGGGAACGTTGTTTTGTGTGTGTGTGTGTGTGTGTGTGTGTGTGTGTGTGTGTGTGTGTGTGTGTGTGTGTGTGTGTGTGTG
>JBBIGC010091816.1:0-10086 GCA_037576955.1 Lepidarchus adonis
GTGTGTGTGTGTGTGTGTGTGTGTGTGTGTGTGTGTGTGTGTGTGTGTGTGTGTGTGTGTGTGTGTGTGCTTGTTGTGATCTTTCTGTATGTAAGTTCTCAGGATCTATCTCTTCTATCTCTAGCTTAACCAGCTCACCTCAGTAGTTTCTGGCTCTTGTCTTTCTGGGACCACGTCTAATGCTGTTGTGTTTTTCTGTTTGTATGAAAGGACTCGAGCTTGGCATGCAGCTTCTAGAGCTTTGTGGACTATTTACCATCACCTCTGGCTAAGCATGGGTTGGATTTTATTCATTTTTAGGCATTCTCAGTCGTTTGCACTTGTTATGTTCCACTTCAGAAGTTTGGAATCACGTTTATCCCGTTCACGTTATATTTGGGAGCAACAAATTGTACAACATGATAAATCATATACAGTTTTATCTATATTCAGTCATTACGTTTTCCTTTGATTACCCCATTCAGGATTTGAAAAGCACTTTTCAAACATAGTTAATTAATGGATTAGATTACATTGTTCTAAATATGTTTTTGCCATTTTACTAGAAAGTCATTTGAATGGATTTGAGGAATTTGGGGTAAGTTTGCTACATTCCAGCACCAAAGCTACAAACTGTGTATTCTCATTAGAAAAGATGATGTTTCTCCAGCTCTCTCAATTGCTTCAGAATCACCTTAAGCTTGCGGCTTGATTCTAGACGTCTATAACCTTTCTTCACTCTGGAGAGGACCAGAGCCATATTAGAAATCCCATAATCCACAGTCAGATAAGTGCTATGTTATTAAGAGTGGTGATTCCAAACTTGTGAACGAACGCGAATGTTGGGGATCAATACGTCACCACACTCACTAGTCCTCTCCGCTGGCCTGTTCCCTGGAACCTCGACCGTAAGGTGTGAACAGCTCTGCTCAGGTTCAGTCCAGGCTTGAGACTGAGCTTTATGAGCAGCGTAGATACTGAGATAAAAGAATTTTCAAGGAACACTTCAGTCCTGGCAACTACCACCAAACTCACACTGTGCTAATTGGTGGCTATTAATTCCCATTCACTGTTAGCCACATTAGCATGCTGGATTGGGTGATTTCTCCCTGTGACATTCGGTCCTACAGCTCTGACTTAACCACCAACAGATCTCACACACACTCACACACTGTCTTCAACTCCAAATATATGAGGGCTCAGCATTTTGCTGCGAATGCACTTGCTGAAGGGTGATGCAAAAATGAAACAAAAGCATGGCAGATGCCAGACTGCAATAAGAAGCACCTGAGTCACAACCTCAATACATTAACTGAAGCATGAGGAAACAATGAATCTGATAGAGTGCCTCACTATAGACACACACACACACACACACACACCAGTCAGTCAAAACTGGTGAAGTTAAGAACATTGATTATCTAGTCACTTCATTACAAAGACAATGGTGGGGGTGGGGCGATATATATATTAGGCCATGAGTGAACAGTCAGTTGTTAAAGTTGATGTGCTGGAAGCAGGAGTGTAAGGAGGGCCTTATTGTGATGGAGCATCTCCAGGTCTTGTGGAGTGTTCCGGGTATGACGTAGTTAGCATCTACCAAAGAAGAACAATTGTTAAATCGGTGACAACATCACAGGCAGTATGGAGGGATCTGAATTGTAATAGAAAGGGGTCAGAACACAGGAGACCACAGTTTTCACAGCAGCAGGAGGACCTACTCAATATTAGGCAGGTGGTGTTAATGTTATGGCTGGTTGGTGTGCGTAACCCTATTGAATCCATAGCATTAAATAATCGTTTTTCGTTTCTAAAAGACGGGTTATTTTAAAAGGACTGAAGTACTGTCTGTATTTAGATTTTTTTTTCTGTGGGAGGGTTCAGTTTTTTTGTTTTTTTTTGTATATATTTATGACAAAAAGACACAGGGACAAAGAGTGGAAGACAAAATGAAAGCAGGGCACCTAACTTCACCTGATGCAAGTCCTTTTAACCACCATCCTCTTCATAGCTCTGTGTGTGTGTGTGTATGGGAATGTGTGTTGTATGCGAGAGTATCTGTTGTATCTGTTCATCCCCTGGGCGACTGCAATGCTCAGATTTCAGCGCTGTGGGGCCCAAGGAAAGTTCTGGAGCTGAAGCCCATCAGGAAGAACGCAGTCAATCAATCAGGAGGGCCAGTCAGGAGCTGCAGGAAGAGGAGGTCATGTGATGTCAGAGGATCCTATTGGGCATATTGTTCACACTGTATAGTATTTAAGGGTTTTTTGTTTGTTTGTTGTTTTGTTTGTTGTTGTTGTTGTTTTTTACTAAACTGGCGGCCTCCAAGGATACACGTCCTCACCTCCTCTGTCTCTATATTCTCTTTATGGAACTGATAGTTGCCTTACTCTGTCTTCAACCAATCAGCTTTTCTCTCAACTACTTATCCCGCCCCTCCATTCTGAACCATCAAATGGTTTCACACTGGCACTGCGCTGATGCATAGGCCGATCTTATCGCTCGGTTCCCTTTACCTGAAGAGGTTTTGTATTTTGGAGATTTGATAGGCTAATTTGTTAAAAAAAAAAAAAAAGATCTGTTTAGTTTCTTCAAATTATGGACATGTCCAGCAGTCCTCGTCAACTCGGCTACAATCATGTCACCAAATATCCACCAGAGAGGGATCAGGGTTACGCTTGGTTTGCCAGTGGTGGCCTAGTGGTTAGAGAAGGTTGCCATCTGCTCTACATGTGCACGTGTGATGGGTCACGTTTCATCATGATGGTGTGTTCACAATGACGAATCATCACTTTCGCTTAGTAGAACGTTCCGGCTAGTGGTACATCACAACCCCCATGAAACCCACCTCTTGTGTTTACCACTTATATTTACTGCTTTGCATCTTGTGACGAAATTATTACTGTATGAACTACACTCACTGACAATTCATACTGGGTTACCAGGACCCCACAGTTATTACTGTCAGCCTGTAAAACCTACTGACACTGACACACTGTAAAATAAAAATAAAATAACACTTTAGATTTATACCAAATTAAAATAACCCCATGATTATTACTGTTGGGAGTGTACTAACTATAGATACTGCAGATTCATACTGGAATAAAATAGTCCCAATTATTAGAACAGTTGGTGTGTACTAACGACAGACACTGCAGATTCATACTGGATTAAAATAGGCCAAATTATTATAACTGCTGGTGTGTACTAATGACAGACACTGCAGATTCATACTGGAATAAAATAGGCCAAATTATTATAACTGCTGGTGTGTACTAATGACAGACACTGCAGATTCATACTGGATTAAAATAGACCCAATTATTATAACTGCTGGTGTGTACTAACTACAGACACTGCAGATTCATACTGGATTTAATTAGGCCCAATTATTATAACTGCTGGTGTGTACTAACTACAGACACTGCAGATTCATACTGGATTTAATTAGGCCCAATTATTATAACTGCTGGTGTGTACTAACTACAGACACCGCTGATTCATACCGGATCAAAATCACTCCACAATCATCAGTGACACACTGTAAACTGCACACACCTCGGATTCATACTGGACTGATATCAGGTTTTGTCCGTAATCATGTGAGTACAGAACCTTCCCAGGTAAATGTAATCAGGTTACAGCTGCTGTGGGGTGGACGGGTCTCAGTGCGAGGGACGTGTTTATTTTTAAACGGGTTCATGTGTCCAGGTTATAATGATTTGTTCGTTATATTCTTCGCCTCTGACGTGTTGTCACTCACCTGTCGGTTGTTAGAGAGCAGCCTCTCTTATCCGTTAACCCAGCGATGTCCCCGAAGTGTAACGTTAGAAACTTTGCTCCGTTTGTAAAATAACTAAAGTGTAATTATATTCCAGGCTGTTGGAGGCGGATGCTAGCGGACGGAGGCAGAGGGATGTGCATACGAGTGGTTTAAACTCAGTCATGTCATATAATTGTTATTTTGTAATGTTCTTGTTCTCTTGATCTTGTGCTTTTTCTTTTTCATTGGGATTACATCATTCAAAAAAAGAAACTGTATTTTGCTTTATTGTGTAATGGTCTCTCACTCTCCCTTTCTTTCCCTCTCTTTCCCTCCCTTCTTTATTTTTATGGTTCCACCGCTCATAACAACAGGTTGAGTTTTAATAACAATGTAATGTTTAATTATTCTTTATGTCCATTTTTGTTTTGTTTTGCTGTTTTTAAACGTAATCAGGGTTAATTAAACTTGTTAATACCACCAGATGAATCCTCGTGTTGTGGCTTTTGGAAGAGTATGAAAATTTGTGTCTCACACACACACACACACACACACACAGTGTGAAGGATTTAATAATGGTGCCACATTACACTTTGATGCCACTTCCCTTTTTTCTTGTATGTATTGCTGAGTTTTCCTGGAAACGTGCCATACCTCTGCTCTGATGCTCACAGCTCTTTCTCATAGGCCTCGGGGGCCACCACATCCGCTCTCAAGGGCCCGCGCCGCACCCAGCACCATCACCACCACCACAAGAAATCAGCTCCATCTCTGGAGAAATGACATTTACACTCAACTCCTGAAGTGGTCGTTTCACTAACAAACACGTTTCACTGTTTCCCCCTGAACTGCATGTGAGGTCAGTGGGCTTTACTGGTGTATGTGGGTGTGTGTGTGTGTGTGTGAGTAAGTGAGTGAGTGAGTGAGAGTGTGTGTGTGTGTGTGTGTGAGTGAGTGAGTGTGTGAGTGAGTGAGAGTGAGTGTGAGTGTGTGTGTGTGTGTGTGTGTGTGTGTGTGAGTGAGTGAATGTGTGAGTGAGTGAGAGAAAGAGAGTGAGTGTGTGTGAGAGAGAGATAGATTGGAGAAATGATCTGCACTGTCTCCCCCTGCTGTTAGTTTAGAGGAACTACAGGACAGGTGCTCTATACACACTCTACACATTCCACTGTAATGAAAGGACTGTGTGTGTGTGTGTGTGTGTGTGTGTGTGTGTGTGTGTGTGTGTGTGTGTGTGTGTGAAGACTATGTATGTTGGATAGAAACATGGGTTTGTTTCTACATCTTTAATTCTAACAAAAATGAAACATTTCTTCACAGTGAAGTGAAATTTACATTTGTTCATCTCTGGTCCCCAGTGTCTTCAGAGTATGTCTTTGTGTAGTACTGAGAACCAGGTTCTAATCACACTTATATCCAGAACAGAGTATGAAATTGTAATAAAATTCTATAATATATTCTGACTGCCTCATGTTCCAGAAGCTGAGGAGTAACAGCACAGTGACGCTTTATTGCTCCTGACTGATACAGATCAAGTCACTTCAGTTTATTACAACAACGCAACAGCTTTAGCACGTAAACGTGTGTGTGTCTGTGTCTGTGTCTGTGTGTGTGTGTGGAATCATTTAAAACATTTAAACATAAAGGATCAACAGTGGAATCTTTGCCTCAGAACTGATATGTTGCTCCTAAAAACCTGCAGCGTTACATCCCTACACTGCAAACATTTCTGCTCATTTACCTTTAAATCTGTCTGTCTGTCTGTCTGTCTGTCTGTCTGTCTGTCTGTCTGTCTGTCTATCTATCTATTTATCTATCTATCTTTATATCTGTCTGCTTGTCTATCTATCTATCTTTATATTTATCTGTCTATCTGTCTGTCTCTTTGTCTCGCTCACTGTCTTTTATGTCAGAAGCACTAAAGTTAGCAGTGGAGCGGATTTTAATAAGACAGTGAGTGAAGATCTCACTGTTAGAAACTGAATTATTTCATTAACCTGCAGTTTCACCTCCGTTCACGTTTCTCTGTTCGTTAAACTACTGATCCGTGTTTATCTGAAGTTGAAATACTTTAACGTACGGTTCCTATTATGTTGGTGCTTCAGTCGAGTCAGTTTGACTCGTCTTTTTGTCTCCTCGCCTGTCTGTCTCCTCGTCCTGTCTGCCTCTCTGGAAGGCCGCTCAGGTGCCCTGGAGCGTTCGCTGACAGTTCAGTGATGGGACACCGCTGAGCTGAAAGAGAAGGGCCAGGGCAAAGGGCAAAGGGCAAGGCCTATAGTGAGAAAGGAGGGGATGTTAAGTAGGTAGCGCATTGTGCCATCACGGCACGTCTTCTCACAATGAAGCTCTCAGCTGCCACTCTCCTCCTGAAATGCAGACAAGCACTTTCCCTTCTTGTCAGTGAAGATGATTTGGCCGCTAAACAGTAAATGTGTTGAGCGCTGCCTTTGCTGAACACCAGAGATCCCCCCTCATCCATCTTCTGTATTCTTTTGTCTGCAAGAATAGAGAAACAAATTCATTTATTCTGATCTGGGAGAAAAATTATGACTATATGCAATTTCTCTTCAGAGGCCAGTGGTGGGAGATGTTTCCTAAAAGGGGCTTTAAATTAGGGGGGATCTCCCTCTTCAGACACACATGGTTCAACTCACCTGTTAATTCCAGCTTTAGTGAGTGTGTTTGAGGACGGGAACTTCCAAACTGTGCACGACACCAGCCCACCCCTGCTTTAAATTAATTAAATATAGTTTTAGTTAAATTATCCTTTATTGTCCCACGTGGGGACATTATTTAGAAATGTACCCATCCACAGTAGTGAACTCCACTCAAGGGCACTTGAGACTGCTGGTTGGAGGATTCAAGGAATCAAACCCACTTTGTGTACCATTATGCCACAGCTGCCCCCTAAATATATAGCATTAAAAGTATATATACTGTAGAGTGGTATGGCATAATGCAGTGTAGTATAGTAGAGTGTAATGTAGTGTAGCATTATATAGTGTAGTATAAGATAATATAGTCAAACGTAGTTTATTATTACAGTGGAGGAAATAATTATTTGACCCCTTGCTGATCTTGTAAGTTGTAAGTCTATAATTTTAATGGTAGGTTTTTTAAAAAAGAAAATCCAGAAAATCACATTAAATAAAATAAATAAGTTGCTCCCACACAAGTGGTCACCCAAATTAAAGACACCTGTCTCAACTAGTCACCTGTATAAAAGACACCTGTGCACAGACTCAATCAATCAGACTCTGACCTCACCACCATGGGCAAGACCAAAGAGCTGTCTAATAATGTCAGGGACAAGACTGTAGCCCTGAACAAGGCTGGAAAGGGCTACAAAACCATAAGCAAGAAGCTGGTGAGAAGGAGACAACTGTTAGTGCAACGGTTCGAAAATGGAGGAAACACAAAATGACCATCACTCGACCTTGGTCTGGGACTCCATGCAAGATCTCACCTCGTGTGGTGAGGATGATCACGAGAAAGGTGAGAGTTTTGCCTAGAACTACATGGGAAGAGCTTGTCAATGATCTCAAGACAGCTGGGACCACAGTCACCAAGGAAACCACTGGTAACACACTGCGCCATAGTGGATTAAAATCCTGCTGTGACTGCGAATTCCCTCTGCTCAAGAAGGCACATGTGAAGGCCTGTCTGAAGTTTGCCAATGAACACCTGAATGGTTCAGGGAGAGCTTGGAAAAAGGTTCTGTGGTCAAATGAGACCAAAACTGAGCTCTTTGGCCTTAAGCATGGATTTGGAAACATTATGCTTTGGAGATGTTTCTCCGAAAAGGGCACTGGACAATTTCACCGCATCGATGGGAGGATGGATGGCCCATGTACTGTAAAATCTTGAGTGACATTGAACACTGAAAATTGGTGGTGGATGGTCATTCAGCACAACAATGACCCAAAGTAAGCAGCCAAGGCAACAACGAAGTATCTTAAGAAGAAGAGCATTAAGGTCATGGAGTGGCCTAACCAGTCTCTGGACCTTAATCCCATAGAAAACCTGTGGAGGGAGCTGAAGCTTTGAGTTGGCAAGCAACAGCCTCGAAACCTTAATGATTTAGAGCTGATCTGTAAAGAAGAGTGAACCAAAATTCCTCCTGCTATGTGCATAAACCTGGTCATCAACTACAAGAAACGACTGACCTCTGTGCTTTTACCACTAAGTATTAAGTCTTGTTTTGCTAGGGGATCAAATACTTATTTCACTCAGTGAAATGCAAATCAATTTATATATTTTATATAATGTGATTTTCTGGATATTCATTTTGATATTCTAACTATTAAAATAAACCTACCATTAAAATTATAGACTGTTCATTTCTTTGTCCGTGGGCAAACTTACAAAATCAGCGCTCGATCAAATAATAACTTATTCCACTGTATGGGGTATAGGAAAGTGTAGTGTAGTATAGTATTCTGTAGGGTAGGGTAGTACTATAAGATAATATAATAAAATGCAGCTTAGTATTATGTGGTATATGAAAGTGTAGTGTAGTGTAGTGTAATGTAGTATAGTATAGTATTATGCAGGGTAATATAGTACAGTGTAATTTAGTATAGGATTGTATAATGTACTATTAAATAATATAATCAAATTTATTTTAGTATTATGTGGTATAGGAAAGTGTAGTATAGTATAGTATAGTATAGTATTATGCAGGGTAATATAGTACAGTGTAATGTAGTATAGAATTGTATAATGTACTATTAAATAATATAATCAAATTTATTTTAATATTATGTGGTATAGGAAAGTATAGTATAGTATTTTGTAAGGTAGTACAGTATAATGTAGTATAGGATTGTATAACGTACTATAAGATGATATAATCAAATGTAGTTTAGTATTATGCAGTTTAGGAAAGTATGGTGTATATTGGAGTATAATGGAGGGTAGTGTGTATAGTATACAGTTCCCTCCATAATTATTGGCACCCCTTGTAAAAATGTGTTTAAAAACCTTAAAATACATTAAAATTTTATTGCAGAAGCATACTCTTACACTGAACATTGTAGAAAAATGTAACTCAATTGAATTTTAAGGGGAAAAATTCCTGACTAAGAAATAATTATTTTTCATAAAATCACTTGTTCCACAATTATTGGCACCCCTAACAATTCCTAGGAATGAAATGTATCTGAAGTATTTCTGTCATTTTTACAGTTGTTTACAAAGTTGATTAGAGTATCTAAGAACATTTAATTAGTAATTCATCACTTCCTGTTTCCCTGGGGTATAACTATGACGTGACACAGAGGCCATTTCTCTTATCCGCTCTTCAATATGGGAAAGACAAAGGAACACACCATTCAAGTAAGGCAGACGTGTGTCGACCTTCACAAGTCAGACAATGGCTACAAGAAAATAGCCACTCGCCTGCATCTGCTCATATCTACTGTCAGAAGTTTAAAACAACTGAAGTTTAAATGTAAGTTTAAAACACAATTTTGCCATCGCGCAGAGTGAGGAGGATGGAAAGAGAAATAAAAAGTTCTCCAAAGCTCACTGTTAAAGAATTGCAACAAATGGAAGCATCTTGGGGTCACAAAGTCTCCAAAACAACCATCAGGCGCTGTCTCCATGCCAACAAGCTTTTTGGGAGGCATGCACAGAAAAAAAAAGGTACAATCTCTCACTTACAATCATAAACGCAGACGTCTGGAGTTCGGTAAGTGGTACTGGGCCTTCATCTATGATCATGTGCTTTGGTCAGATGAAACCAAGATGGAGCTTTTTGGCAACAAACACACTAAGTAGGTCTGGCAAAACAGCATGCAGAAATGCCCACTGTGAAGTATGGGGTGATGTTACTATCTAAGAGGCCAGAAAGAGAATAAAACATTTTATGTTTATCATTAAGTGATAATAAGCAAGTCTATACAGATGGCAAATGGTACGGCGTGAACAACATGAACTATTACTATCTAGTAGAACTAAAAGAGTCCAGGACGTTCCTCGCTGTCTTTAAGTGCTTCAAATAAGGACAGTTTATTAATGTAGTTAGAAGTTTTACAACATGAGCTATAATTATGATTACTGAATTATCAAATAGTACTAAAAAGGAGTAGAGGGCGATACACATCATCAATAAAAGCAAGCTTTAAAGTATTACAATACTTTAAATTACATATTTGCAAGTAACATTAACAATGAGTAGAAAACAATTCTGTAGATTGATTGTAAGTATCTGTTCAAAGTAACTTTATTGTTGGGCTTAGATGCTGAGGTAGTCTGGGAACAGTTGAGTCTGAGATGTTTCTTGAAGGTGGAGAGAGTCTCTGCAGTTCTGATGTGTCTGGGCAGCTCGTTCCACCAGTGAG
>JBBIGC010091846.1:0-10085 GCA_037576955.1 Lepidarchus adonis
ACTTAGGGTTAACAATCTTGTAGATTTTTGTGTTTGATACCATATTACTTTATTATGTGTTAACGTAATTGAAACAAAATGCAAAACCAAGTAAGATTTAGTTTAAACAGACCATTCCAAGACTTTACTTTTTCAGGCTTCTGCTTATCATTTGAGCAGTGTCTTTGCAGATTTCTGCAAGCTTTTAAAATGCCTCTATACACTTCTGAGCTCATGATCTCCTCAGTGAACCCAGGCTCACTGACACCAGTGTAAGAAAAACAGCCTGAGACTTTGGTGTTTCCACAGCACCCTCAGTGCAGCCTAGCTGGAATTCTTCTCAGTGCTTTTCCTTGAGTTCTTGTATTTGCTCCATGCACACAGTCTGTTCTCCATACCATCAGTTTGATGTTGTGTTATTCTCTGAAGTAAATATAGTTAACATGTTATAAATAAGCTACAGGACTTCTTTAAGTTTGACCAGTGGTTAAATGTAACTAGTAGCTACTGTAAACTATATCAATAAACCATGAACGATTACATTTTCTTTGTCAACTTTTTGTAAAGAATTGGAAACTGTAGCTAGGGGAGACATAGGCAGATGGGTTTAGATGGACTAAAACTATAACTGTGAAAAAAAAATGCAAACAGGAACAAAAATATAGTAAAAATACAAACTATCACTGTCATAACAAAACTTTGTAGCTCTATGTTTTTTTTTTTTTAATAATACCCATAATTTAAAAACACTATTTGTCATATAAATTGGGTTCAGTTTTCTGAAAAACTTTCCCCACAAAACATTGTTCCATTAAACTTCAGTCAAATTGTTTTCCTTCTCCTAAATTTGAAGCCTATTTTTTTCCTTACTACAGCTAAATGTAATTACTTTATTATTGTTATTTATTTATATTAATACATATTAAAAATATGTGCATTATCATTTTGCTTCCCTATACAAGCTAGGAAGGAGTGGCTCTTAGGATCACCAATTTTGTTAACAAAAGTACCTTCATGTAATGTAAAGACATCTTAAATTTTAAAGATCTTTTATTTATTATGTTAAGCTGTCCAAATACCTAGAGGACCCTCTACATGGATCACCTGCAAAGCAGTCCATAACCTCTCCAGATGATCCATAATGCTTTAGAGTTATCAACAAGGCATGACATTAGTAATCCAGCAGCAGTACATTAACCCAGAAATGGGGGAAGTGGAAGATGTTAAGCATGTGAGATGTAAGCAGTGAGAGGAAGCTTTATGTCTTGTGACTTTTACATCTCCCTGCATCTGGACTGCTCCCTTATGCACTGCTTTATGCTTGGAATGTGTGTAAGTGCATGTCTGGGCCATCTCAGAGCACTCTAGGGTGCTCGGCCCCATCCTGTCTCTATGCATTAATGATGAGAAAAATCTGATGGCTATCTTTGCAGGCCATGACCACCTGACATTCCAGTGAATGTCAGAACTTGCCTTGATCTTAGAATTCTTATTTTGCTGAGGATAAAAAAGTAGTACGTATATGTGTAATCATGTTCTTTTTGTTTATAGTTATGACTGAAATATGTTTAGTGTAAATGTGAACTGTGAGTAAATATATTTATTTGCACAAAAGGGTAAAAACATTATCACTCTGATATCACAAAATAACACCTGATTTACATGTCTTTTCTGTGCTATTTTATGCACTAGAAAGAAGGTATGAATGATTTTCATGTGTTTCTACAATACAGGAGGTCCTCGACTTATGTCATACTCGACTTATAAAAATTTGTGGTTATGTCACTGGCTTTAAAAAAGTATGCACTTCACTGTCATATACGGTAGTGGAATGCAGCTAAAGGCCTACTAAATGCTTTGCGAGTGCAATGAGATGTGCGTGTACAGTGTGTGAGCCTGCTGCTGGCAGGGGGAGGAGAAAGAAGGTTTTTTTGCGCTGTTTTTCACTGTTATCGCTGAGATGTTTATGTTTCATTTACTGTTAGTGTTGAATAAGAGTTCATGTGGATTGGTGGGTGAGATGGGGGGTTAATAGTGCACTGTGCTAAGGCACCGTCAGTGTGGTCTCACCAATGCGTTTACTGCTGTGGTGTTTGTTGAAGCATTAAAAAGAGCATTTCTATCTGGAGCAATGTTTCTTAAATGCTTTACTGTAATATGAGACTGTTTATACATGTTGCTGCTGTTATTAAAGCACAGTGCTGTTCAATTACACCTCTGCAGCATCATTACATGCATGAGTTCCGACTTATGTCAAAATTCAAGTTACGTCACACTCAGAGGAACCGAACCCTAAGGAAGCTTGAGGACCCCCTGTATTGAACTTAAGTTAAGAACTTCTGGTGAGCACCATTTCCTTCTTTTTGTTTCTCACACACACATGCCAGCATGTTTTAGTCTAGAACATTATCGCTGTTGAAAGAAAACCTTGTTGCTCCAAAAAACCTTCCACAGATTTCCACTTTATTTTAAAATGTGCTTTGACCGTGGCCAGCTGAGACACATCACCTTTCACAGCTGGACACTTCTGTTTAGATTCAGCTGTGTCACTTCTGCTAGATATGTTTTAATGTCACACTAACAACACAAAAATCTCTACATTTAGCAGCCAAATTCTCAGAATTACAACATGTTATAATACCGTTGTCTATCTGAATTATATTGCTGTTGGCAAAATCCAGCATCTCATTCCATAGTGCATAATATTGAATGATAATGCAAAACTTCAAAATCAAAAATCAACTGTTCTACAGTTCTTTCCTATTGTTGGTCTTTGGCTTTATGGTTTCAAATATTATATTTAATGCTGTTTCTTTCCATATTTTTATATGTTGGTGCACTGTCACATGACATATTTTCCGGTAACATTCTTGCCAGGTTTGCATCAGGACACATTAGCATTCACACTCCCAAAGATATGTGGTCACAAGAATCCCAGGCCACCTCTGCAAGCGGACTGAGTGATCAGATCACAATGTGTCTTGGTGGTCGTTTACCGGTATATCGTGCTGTTCACTTGTGTAAAGGTCCACAAATGAAGAACATGGAGAATGTAAATGGCAGATGGTGTATAGACCATGTAAACTATGGAAAATGACATAAAAATGAGATACAAGGTTTTGTTCTGACAGTGATGATCTTTAGTGCCATTTTGCTTATTCCAAACCCAGAACACTGCCTTGTACTTAAACCCAAACGGACTTAAAAAAAGTAAATGAAAGAATCACACCAGTGAACTTTACAAGTGCTCATGCAGCTGAATGAATTAAGAGGCTTGTGATTTCACTGGAAATGTGATGATGCGATTTCAAACACATCATGTTTTCCTGGAAACCTGGAGCGACAGAGAGTATTTGCAAATCTGTTCTGGTTTTTCTAGCATTAACAAGACTTGGAGCTGACTGCTGCTGAATAGAGTCATTGCTTGGCAGGATGACTAGGCCTGGACCCAACATTATCCAGCTTTAATCCAATTCACTTTCAATGAACGTAACCATAAGTAAACTGCCAATTCCATCACTACCCTAAGTTCAGTACATCCTGAGGACGGCATTAACTATATATGGACATGAACTGTATGAGGAATTTACTGGTGCTTATTAGTGAAGTACAGTAATTCTTTTTTGGAATATGTTTTACAGTTCATAGGGTCATGTGTTACCAATGGTAATCATGGGTTGACAAAGACTGTGTTTCAGTATTTGTTAGTTCTCTGTACTGTGACATTCTTGGGGAAGTCATCTGAAAACTGAAGACCATCAGTACAGAGTGCTAGGCTACATCAAATCAGATTGAAGTGCAACAGAGGACCTTTTGTTCTTTATAGTTGAAGTGATTTCTTTGTGTTTCCTCTTAGTATAGTTGTGCAATTTTAAAATCACATCACATCTTTTTAATACATTGCAAGACTTCAGAAAAGGTCAAACAAAATAATTAATAACAGCATACAATAACTATGACAAGTCAAGTACAGGGGTTCCTCGAGTTACATCAGGGTTTGGTTCCTCTGACAGTGATGTAACTCGAATTTTGACGTAAGTCTGAACTCATGCATGTAACGATGCTGCAGAGGCTGCTTATTGAACAGCACTGTGCTTTATTAACAGCAACAACATGAATGAACAATCTCATATTACAGTAAAGCATTTAGGAAACATTGCTTCAGATAGAAATGCTCTTTTTAATGCTTCAACAAACACCACAGCAGTAAACGCATTGGAGAGGAGACTTGTGGCAAAACCACACTTACGGAACCTTAGCACAGTGCACTATTAACCCCCCATCTCACCCACCAACACACATGACTCTTATTCAACACTAATGGTGAAAAAACAGCTCAAAGTAAATTAGCAGAGCAGTCGCCTCTTTTTCTTGTCCCTGCACACACACACACACACACACACACACACACACACATACACAGACACACACTGCACTGCACTGCACTGCTAACCCCCCATCTCAATCCACATGAACTCTTATTCAACACTAACGGTGAATAAAACAAACAATACAGCAAAAAACAGTACAAACCCCCCCTTCTCTCCGTCCCTGCAAGCACTCAGGCTGAAAAACACACTGCACACACTCATCTTGTGGTGCTCACATATTACCGTAAAGCATTTAGTAGAGGTTCAACTGCATTCTACTACCGTATATGACAGTAAATACATGGAAGGAAACAAAGCCAGTGACACATCACGCCTGTAAGTCGAGAACCCCCTGTATTTAAATGTATTTAATGGATTTTTCTTTTGGTACATAGATCTTCTCTGATAGCATTGCTTATGAAGTCCACAGGCACAGGACCTTGTTCTTCCTTTGCACATACTGAAAAGAACATACAGTCTCCTACACGTAACACATTATCTGCTTTCACATGGAAGAATTTTAATTTATTTTAAATTTTAAATGTAGGATTGTGGCCAAAATATTATGAAAGTCTCATACCCGTTGCCTCTGTGGCAACAGACCCAAATCAGACACAGCAGTTCTGCACATGTGCTTTCTGACATTATGTGACAGTGGTATCTGTAGTTCAAAAAAACTCCATTCACCAAACATGGATAACTGATGAAGTAGAAGCCTGTTACCCTTTTACTGAACTATAGCTTTAAGAGGAAGATCTACAATATCAGTGAAGACCTCCACGCCCCAGAACTGCACTTACCAGGATAGGGTTTATAGTATGCATCTACAAATCTCTGGTGGTCTCCAAATATGGTTCTGGCCATTCCAGGCCATGGTTGGCTTATGCACAGAGCTCCGCTGACATCGTTTCTTGTTAGGGTCTGCCCCTGTTGGCACAAAAGTGAAAGGTCTGGCCAAAAGTTCATCATCTCTTTCAAAATACATTTACTGTTCCAAGCCCACAGTACAATTGCTTCAACAAAAAAGGACAATACGCTCAGTAAACCCATGTTCTAGTTCCTCTTACCACCAGCTACACGTGACATGTTCTTTACTGCAAGACAGTGCTTGAGTACGGATATGGGTGACTTCCTCTAAGAGCTGGTACTGTTCCAGATTACACTGAGGCTTTTATAACTGCGCTGGAACACGAGAGAGGGCGCTGATGTCTCTTACAGCCATTCCAATGGAAAGACTTCAAGAATTTGAACCAGCACTCACCCACTGCTTTGAGTAACCAGATGATACAGCCATGGAGAAATAAATGTGCTATAGGGTGTGATAAATGTGCTAAAATCTAATATCTTCTTTGTTAATCACTTCAGGGATTTTAAAAACAAACTATAGTGAAAGGGATAGTGAACACACCCCAGTACACCACAAGGAAATATGACCCCCATCCACACGTGTAGCAGTGGGCAGCTGTCCAGCCTGAGAAGCAGTGTAGTGGGACACTACCTTGCTCAAGGGGACTTCAGTGGAACCTGTGACCCTCTGATCACAGGACCAGGTCCCTAACAACTAGGCTAACAACAATAACAATAATAATAATAATAATAATAATTAATAATATTTTATTTGTAGAGTAACTTTCATACATAACATGCAGCTCAAAGTGCTTTACAATAAATATATTTAAAAATGAGCAATTAAGAAAAGTTAAATAAGTATTGAATTAAGTAAGAAATAAAACGTTTTCATAAACAAGTGTAAAAAAGTGAAAGGCATAAAATAAATAACACAATTGATTAAACAGGAGTATTATTAGATACATGGCTCATTCCAACTAATTTGTGCAGAAATAAGTCAGTGCACAAATCTTGCACTTCATTAACCAACAAAAAGGGCTTAAGCTGAGCTTTGACCTTTGGTAGGTTAACACTTTCCCCAAAAGTCTGTTTAGCTCACTCAACACAATATCTGCAGATGGCCAATCAAACTTCAGCTGCCAATATCGGCTGATATAAAGGTTCAACCTTTATGACATTTCTACCACATCACTACCACATTCTTTGGACTTTTATCACATTTTTTCCATAAGGGCACTGCAACTTTTCAACACGTTTCAAGTTCTCAATAATTGGTAAAGCTAAAAAAAAAGTCTTATTTCAGTCTGTTTATAACTCATTTGTAATACATTCATTGAAAAAAATACAATTTATTCTCTCAAATTCGGTATCAGTTATATTCTGCATATTTTGTTTGAGTAGATGTTTTTATCTGACTAGCACTCAAATTCCAGTCATTTATAACTTACATTTCTGAGCAAGGTTGATATATTATTGTATTTATTGCTGTTAATACTTTTATTATAACCTGACCAGTTAGCATGCTGCTAATGAATGTACTGTGGCCAGATGCTGGTTACCTTCTCTCCCATCAGGGACAACTTAATACCAAAGAAAGGCCTCATGGCCATAGCAGGCCGGATCTCTGCCCCTTCTTCAGCTGGACGAGGGGCAATGCACACGCCACCAGTCTCTGTGAGTGGGAATGTGAAATAGAAATAATTTATAATAATAAATAACTTGAACCAGCTAAGGAAGACTATTTGGACATATTTAATCATAAAATTTCAACATAAAATAGTAAAAACAGTAAAAATCCATTCTGAATCCAAATGAAGCAACCTAAATGAATGATATTTCATATTTATTACAGGTTTAGGCTCTTTAAAATACTAGTCCAGGTGAGAAAAAGCAAAAACCGAACGTGAAAGTTTCTACCCACAAGAGGTCAGACTTCTCGACCACAGCACATAATGGACAATACACACACTAACAGGAACTCTGCTCTTGCAGCTATTTGCACAATTTGTAAATGGCTATTTATTAGTATTTTTACTAGTACTTCTTATATTTTTATTTTTATTCTTCTTATACTTATTTTAATTTTTTTTCTCATTTGTAAATCTCTTACATTGATTGTGTGTGCAGCATACAAAATTTGAAAAAAAAGCTCTGCTCTCCTTACCTGTCTGCCACCAGGTGTCCACTAGGGGGCATCGTCCATCTCCCACCACATTATAAAACCACTCCCACGCTTCATGATTGATGGGTTCCCCCACTGCAAAAACAAATGACATGAAGGCGCTGTTTCTATTGAAAGTAATGGATGGTACCTAATGTCAAGAGAAAGTTAATGGTGAGAGACCACAGTGCACTAAATAGAGCTAAAATGTAGAAGATAAATGTGAGCTGCATGACATGGACAAACACAGTGGGTAGACCATAGTATTTCTGCAGGGTGTTAACAACAGCCTAGGCAATTTCATTACAAGACCTCATAATCATAATAATGTATTATTATTGTTATTGTTGTTGTTGTTGTTGTTGTTGTTATTATTGTTATTATTATTATTATTATTATTATTATTATTATTATTATTATTATTATTATTGTTATTATTACTGCTGGGAATTCACCAACATTTAAAACAATTTATTTGCTATTCAAACCCATTAAAAAATTTAAATGTTATGGTTCTTAGATACAATTCCTATGGAGAGCAGGAATATAAATTATTCCCAGGCAGTAACAATTAAATTGTTTATTTTCAGTAGTTTCACACACTAAAATGTGTAAATATTTTCTAAAAATGAAAAAAAAACAGCACTACATAAAAAATGTCTTCAGTTCATGGCATTACTTGAAGCTACCAATAACTAACAGTGTAACCCAATAAAATCCAAATAGATGCAAACTGATCAAAACAACCACAATTTGAACCAAAATTGAACTATATCCTTAGGATGTAATCTGTAAAAATTCTACAGTCCAGTTAATTTTACATTAGACACAAACATACTGTATATTAAAGGACGCTAAACACTTCCACAGCCATTATAGAGTTTCTGAATTCAGATATGTTGACTTTCCTTTGGTGAAGGTCTGTAGACGAAACTTTGTTTCAGAACTTGAAACAAAAACTGGTTTTGAAAATCCAGAGCCAGAACACTATATTACATGTTACTTTTATGACTTATGATATAATCATGATTTGACCTTCATTATTTCAAAATGAAATATGTTTGTTGGATCATCTGACGGTCCATAGATACTTATCTGGAACATATGATTGGTCAGAAGACTCTTAATACACGACATGAACAAAAATAACCTGTTTTGAGATATCGATACTGCAAGTCAACATCATGATAATGATAGAACATGATATATCATTCAGAAATTCCTACAGAATATTCCCAGACTGAATGCACTGATCCTTTTTTATAATAACACAAGGCAACAAAACATTTAAATAATCTGAAATCATGCTGATTTCAGTGTTTTCCAGTCACATGTTTGTGTTAGGAGTAATGTTAGTTTACACTGTAGTTGCCCACACAGTGTATAAGCACCAAAGACATAAATGTGACGTCACAGAGGCTCACAATGGGCGACTCTGAAGTCCAGTAAACAATTATGTCTCTGTAATAACCGTTCTTCTAACATCCACTCCTCGTCTTCAAATATCCCCTCTTCAGGGAAAATCAGGAAAGCTGAGATCCCAGTGTAGCTGCTAACTGCAGTGTCCTAGTTTCACTGGCACTAGATCACAGGGTTCTGTTGTTGACCTCAAAGTCTCCATGTCCAGACTCATTAAAGTCCAAGCAAAGCTTCTCATTGGCCAAAAGATGGACCTGGTCTAGCATTTCATTGTGACTGACTCATTTTAGACATAGAGAGACTCAGATTCCTCAAATCAGTCATTAACACATCTGAACAGCCTTTACAAATGTGGAGAGACGTCAGCTTACATAAACACAATCAGTCACAACACCATGAAAAATAGAATAAAGAAAAATGAGATGAAGTGAGATCTTTGTTTAATGTTTGTCCATTAACATGATGTCAGTGGTGAACCAATCCGTCCTTGCCCAAGTCATTTTGGACCATTCTTGTTAGGTATAAATAATGCGATCATATCGGTATCGGCTTGAAAATAAAATAATATAATCAGACAAATGTTTAGAAGAACAGATTGATTAGATGATGCTGAAATGCAGTGCTACATTGATTTAATTTGATTAATTTTACCTCAAAATCATATTTTAATCCCTACAATCAAAAAATGCTGATTTACTGTAGTACACATAGGAACATAACAGCATAGCCCAATGATTAGAAAAGTGGGTTTGTGACCAAAGGGCCAAGGGTTCGATACTCAGAACCAGCCAGCGAGCTGAAGTGCTGCTCCCCGGGTTCTGCTACAGTGGCTGCCCACTGCTCTGGGTGAATTTTCTCATTGCCTCAGCTGAGTACAACACAGACCCAAATTTCCCCTCAGGGAATTTATTTTTGTTATTATTGACTAGAATTATATAATGTCTCTACATCTGCAATAAGTACTGTTATACATTTAGTATTATTTAATATTTTTTATTTTAGTACGTAAAAAAGTCTACTCTCTTGAAATTATTTCTGAAGTCCACAAGATGGCACAACACTGGTGATATACAAGTCGCCTTTATTGCCTTACCTGACCCGAGTGTTTTGAGAGACGACCTGTCATACTTCTTTACCCAGCTCTCCTCATACTTCAGAAGCAGCCTGATCGCTGTAGGAGCTCCATAGAACTGGTTAATCCTCAAACGCTGCACCATCTCCCAGTACCGGCCTACAAACACACACACACACACACACACACACACACACACACACACACACACACACACACACACACACACACACAC